>OMLM01001378.1:39352-81687 GCA_900302695.1 Helostoma temminkii
CTTATTATGATTGACTGTGTGCCCTGATTAAGGTATCTCTTTTTTGAATTTTGAATTTCATCAAAATACATTCAGTAGAAGCTAGTAGAAAAAGTGCAAAAGTCACTAACATAAATGTTCGGTATCTATGTTTGAGCTTCTATCAGTATTAAATAGTATGTGTGCAGTTTAATAAGACAAGAAAAAGGCGAATGTAAGCTGCTCCACTGTTCGAGATAATGTGTTTACTGCTTGGCTCTTCAGCCTCACATCATAGCTTTATTGGATTTTAGATGTTGTTTACCATACAGTCCACTAAACACACAGTTTATTCTACAGCTGGATCAACAGAGAAAACACACACATTATTCATTATAATGAATCCAATTAAAATTAAAACCTTTGAACATAGTTTTGATTAATCTCTGCACTGCCGCACTGTTATGCCACACAGGGAATTGATGAGATAAAACAGAGCATGAAGATGAACATTATCACACCCAACAGAGCAACCTCAGGATGTCCTGGAACCTGACATATGTTGTGTATAGACAGATAATTCACACAGTGAGCATCCTGCCTTTTTTTACTCCCAACTTTTGTTTTGCAAAGCTAGCTAAAAGACTGGCAACCTTTAATAACCTGCACACAGATGGACGGACATTAAAAGACAACTGCAGATATCAAATGACAAGAAAAACATTTGAACTCCCAGTGGCTGCCAGGTTGAGATGTTGTTGATTGTATTTAGGTTTTGGCCTGGTAAGTTACTGCCGAACAGCACTTATACACATGTCTATTTTAATTTTTCAGCTTTCAGTTAAATCCCTAAATATCAATTACTGTAAGTAAAAAATTGTTTGTTGATATTAACATAAAAATTGATTTATATGATGTTTAATCAGTCAATTCTTAACTGAGTGATTATTATTTTCTATGTTTAACCGCACTGTAGGCAGTGATACCAACTGCAGTACAACACCAAAAAAACAAAGGCTTTGTCGAGTGCTGCCATTAGTCTGTAGACAGCTAAATAATTCACTGATTTCTTCTACCCACTGAACAGTATATCTCCAATAATGACTTCACAATGGGAGCAAAAATGAATCAATTTAATTACTCTCCAATAACTGATTGCTTGTTCACATAAAACATAGAAAGGGGTAGTAATGGCACTCCTCTTGGCAGAGTGGACCTGGTAGGGAGAATGGGCTACGAGATGGGCAATTAGCTTTGGCCTTTTTCACTCTGGACTGACAAATTTAAATACACGGGCTGGAAATATGTGAGACTGTTTGGCCGCAAGCTGTGTTTTTAACTAAGCTGCACTGATGCAAATTGCATTCAGTTGTTGACATAGTGATAAAGTACTAAATCTTCAGTCTAATTATAATGCCATCTTCAAATCCTCTGCTGAATGTGTGACGGAAAGTGAAGTGAAAAAGTAATTACTAATTATACAAATGACATATTAAAAAGCAAGCAAATTATACACTTTAATCACGATGGTGTTTCAATAATCATCTATTCATTGCAACCACTTTCAACACAAGTTTTTTTTCTCCCCAACATAACACGGTCCCCAAGTGATAGATAACATATAAAACGCATTCTTTTATACATGTAAATTTAATAAATGTTGCTGTATTGTAACTGAATTAATGAATACATTTTGTTGTATTGACACAGCTTTGGAAATATAACAAACATGTTATACTATTATATTATATTTTCTTAGATTATGTAATTTAAAATATCATTTTTTAAACTTCATTACTATTTAATGATTTGGTCAAGTGTCTCAGTGAAAAATGTTCAAAATAAAGCTTCAGGGTGTGAACTGCAGTATTTGTAAAGACTAAAAATATATGTGAAGCTGGGCTGGCTAAATATAACTATGCTAGAACTGTCATGAATATGTCACAATAACTATAACGATACTCAAAAATAGATTGGTGACAAGATCACTTAAATACACTATATGAATGGCTATACTGTCAAATCATAAT
The DNA here is from genome assembly GCA_900302695.1 of Helostoma temminkii. Classification (NCBI taxonomy): domain Eukaryota; kingdom Metazoa; phylum Chordata; class Actinopteri; order Anabantiformes; family Helostomatidae; genus Helostoma; species Helostoma temminkii. The sequence goes on from OMLM01001378.1 coordinate 41,341, forward strand.
TCTAAAGATCAGCTCAAAATGATGTTAAAAGATTGTAAATGATGATAAATGTATTAATTGTTTTCCTGCATTTGGATGTGTGTAAAAACACACCACAAGGGTGGGAACATAGAAAATATATCATTAAATTAAATATATTATATAGATGAAATGGGAAGAATTGAATTTGAAGTATGAATATTTATTTGTATAAAGAAAACCGAACTTGCTATAAGTTCATTACGAAATGTGAATGTTTGGTAAAATTGGACTTGTAAAGGTTATTGTAGTATGTATGTCTGATACCATAGGTGTTGGAAGAATAGCCGATACCTAAACTGGTGCTAACTAGGATCCAATAAATAAAGTTTACTTTGTAATTCATTTTATTTTGCTTGTTCTGTTTTAAAAAATCTATTTTTTAATTCTTGGTTTAGAACTCTTCTGTCATAAATGAACATTCATGAGGCACAGTAACATAATCTGATACATAATATCTTGTCTGAGTGCTGCAGCTTTAGCTCGTCCACTCATTTCTGTTGCTTGAAATGCTCATGACCTTGGAATTTAATCTTGTTCGACCCATGAACTCATTGTAAACCACTCATGATAAGAGTGTCTGCTAAATGGTAAAAATGTAATGTCTCACTTTCCTCAGATACAATTTTTGTGTCCTTTTGATAGGTCATACCACATGTTGTGTTGTTTATCTGTGGTTATGAGCTGGGTCACTGCTTGATGCTGTGCAGGCCATATCATGAAAGATACACTGAGAATGGGACAAACAATGTTTAAACAGGAAAGACAGATTAAATAAAAGCTTCTATAAAAACTTCTGCACACAGTGTGCTGTGTGCCATACAAAAAGCAGAAACTCTAATTGCATTCAAAGTCTCACATTTTCTAAGCATAAGGTTTTAATAATCGCTCATGGAAGCATATCATTTTAGTTTCTAATTTATGATATGGGTTGCCTCTAACTACTGCTCTAATGGTTGAGGTTACACAAGTAACTCACACTTGTTGTAACTAAAGACTCGAGGACAAAATGTGACAAGAGTTTGTTTTTGACAGACCCTTGGTTGATCATCATTAGCCTAGAGAATGTGTCACTAGATTTGTTTTTAGTGTACAATGTGAACCAGCAGTAATTAACTGGTGGTATCGTCACATCTTTTTGTTTTCTTAGTGTATAGTGAACACGATAGGTACAAAACTCTGATATGATGTGAAATAAAAGGTGCTTTGAGCTCACAGAATGTGGGGTTTCACATCAAACCGAGACACGATTAGTGCTGGTGCTTCTCCATATGCACAGTACATCCATCTTTTATCCAATCTTCATCTTTATAGCGAAGATGCCCAGCGACACTTCTGAGGGCATCTGTTATAATAGATAATTTCTCAACATGCTAAATGAAATAGATCATGTGATTGTAAAGGAATGCAGGTAAATGTCAATTTACCCTAAACATTACACTATCGAGTCAGACGCTCCATTTTTTCTAATGAACCAGAATTCCCCTCCGTGTCCATCAGTCATCTCACCCCCTCTGTGTCTGCTTTGCTTTTCACCTTATTAGGAATCCCATTGGTTTTCATGGCAAGTCCAGACTGCATGTCATGTAGGTCAAGCTTGCAAAGAAAACCGCTGGGATCTATTAAAGGCTTCCTGTTCTTGTTTCTTACTTCAACCCACTTTTAAATAACTACACCATTCTTTAGTCAAAGGAAAATGTAAGTGCGACACAGGGAAGAATTTACTTTAACCTGTCGATCTGAGCAATCATTAAGCTCGATCTACATGGAAAAAAGGCTGACTTAAAGAGTCCAACAGGTACAGCCAATATAAAGTTTTAAACAAGTTGTATTTATTGTATATTATTCTTAATCTTTGCTTTTTTATAACATTCACTATGACATAAACAAGAAACAATAAGCTCTCACTACCATCTGAAAGAGAATCATCTCCTCCAACTGGAACAGCTTTCTCCTTAACAGCTATAAATCTGCTCAAAGAAAGACAAATGAGGCAACATAATTTAAAGACATGACCAATTCATTTCATAAATTTACAGCTGTTTACTCAGGCTATGGTAAATCCATGTTATGCTGTTTATTCTGTATGATGTTAATAATGCAGGATTACAAGCTTTGCTTTTCAGTGACAAATAGCTGTAAATCTATAAATCTGTAAAAGCAGTTTATCTTGTTGTCCGCTGACTGACAGGAATGAAAGCAACTGTGTGAACATAGTTGAAATTATCAACATTATTTCACACATTATCCACAGTTGATTTTGTTGAACATTTTCACATTTTGAACTGAAGCACTCAAAGCTTATTATACTGATTGTCCACTATGGTGTATAATGAATCTGTACTTGTGTTGACCTTGCAAAGATGATTATTTTCACAGAAATACATCCTATTCTAGCACAATTCATTATGGTGTATTGTGCTGTTGCGTATGATGCTAAACTGTATTAGTAGTATTAGTAGTAGACTGTGTTGGACTGTACTGTATATTATAAGTGGAATTGCAAGTGATGTGGAAGTGTATCTGTTAAGAAATTAATATACAAGCGAACAAAGTGTCAGTAAATGATCACAGTGTATAACACCATTTGAACTTACTAATTGTTGTTTACTCTGGCAGACATGATAAAGACAACTTTTTTTGTTTGTATCCTGGCTATGTGAGTCAGCGCTGACTAAATTTGGCAATGTGTACTGTGTGACAGATGATCCCATCTGCATCGCAGTTAGTGACAAGAGAGGGACTGTCAGGTGCCTCATCAACACATTTCAGCAGGAAAGCTCAAGGGGCAAAAGCATCAGAGCACAAACACCCTGTCCAATCAGAGCGTATTAATTTACACTGTCTAAGATTGCATCTTTTAACAAACATCTTTGAAAACTGTTTGAAATTATTGTTCAGGCAATGCTTTATTTGAGCAAAATGTAAGTAATATTCAATGTCATGACACCAAAACCTTTAATAGTGTTATTTTTAGGATTACACTTCCTTCCGTGTAGTTAGATTAGATTGTAGTAGATTAGGGCATAGCCTGGACAAATGCAAAAGTTACTGTACATCCTTGGATAAATTGAGTTCTTGTGTTTGCTTTGTGATAAGTTTCCTTCATTGTCAGTGTGTGAATGAGACCAAGGCTACCTGCAGTATGAAGAAGCACTTTATATGCTGCAGGCTGAACATGATTATAATGCCCTGTTGGAAACATTATGTCAGAACAAAGACTGCTGAACATCTGTCGCAATAGCATTTGGTCTCTCCTGTGACCTTGGTGACAGTTAATTTATTTAATAAAGTATTGAATAAACGTTGGGATGATTCTTATGCTCAGCTACATTCTTGTAAATAGTTAAACAATTTCTTCACCACATTAGAAGTTATTACTCCTTTACAAATCATATTCATATTCACATTTCAGCCTGCACTGAATGTCTTAAGTAGAGCTTTTAAAATGTCAGAACGATGATATTTTGTCAGTGTGTTTGATTTTCAACATCTCAATGAGGTTGTTAACTGTGCCTAAATAAAGCCCTTCTTGACATAACACAGCTTGTTTTACTCTAAGATATAAATATATAATAGTACACTCATTCGGTGTGAAACAGCTGGTGGTACATTGTGTATATGTGAGCTTTAAGAACACAGCTTAAGTATTTTTCATCCCGAAGCATTGGAAGAACTGCTCTGTGGGCATGTTCAGTTTCTCCTGACTGTGTGCCATGCTTGACCTTGGAGGGCAGTGGGTTAGAATAAGAAGTGATGATTCTCTCACTTTACACACTTTAGTTTCTGTGCCCACTGAAGCTCATCACTTGATGCTGGGAAACCTCAGAAAAGTTCAGCACTGGTGCCAAACTGCAGTGTCTACATAAAACACGCAGCACAGTGGATTCAGAGCCACCAAGCGAACGTCAGGAATCAAGGGCAAAGAGTTACAATAAGATCACATTAGGTCACCGTGCTTCCCTAAAATGGAAAGGTGTTTTCAGTTACAGGGAGCATGGTGAATACCACTGATAAGTCTACAACGCCCCAAATTGGTTGAAACGCTTAACTTACCTTCTGCGAGCAGGCGCACCGCATGCACAAAGGAAGGGTCCAAGCTGCTTTTCTCGGCCACCAGTTCAGGTAGATACTTGTCTGGATGCATTATCTTCACAACAGACCTCTTCACCGGCCGAGCAGGTGAGGCGACAGGAGTGCTGAACGTCGGAATGCAACTATGAACCTTCCCGCTCCTGCTCGTCGCTTCAGTCTTAATGAGCACCAACAGCAAAACCCTCCAAAAACTATTTGTCCCAAAGCTCCGAGAGGCTTGATTGGAGGGTGGGTTGCAATTCAGAGATGTGAGTCCATCTCTGCCACCGTTGCCTGCTGCCTCTCCTCGGCACCCCGCCAGACTCTCAGACTCACTGGGTCTGCAGACCGCGATGCTCCCCGCCCCTCAGCAACATTATTGGCCATATTCTGGGACTGGCGCTGCTGGAAAACAAAGACTATCCCCGCCGAGCGATACCAGCTGGACTGATAAAAAAAGTTGAGGTTACACTAGATCGGGGATGACAATAGTCCCTGCAACAATCTCATTCTAATCTGAAACCCTTCAGAACAGATTCTTCATTTTAGCCAGGGGGGTTTAAAAGGCTTTAACAACAGCTGATCATGAACAGTTGACCAGAGTCTTAGATTACAGCGACATTTTATATTAGAAGACCAGGAACATTTTTTATCCAGTTAACTTCTGGTTTAGACGAGACTAAGCTTGTGTGGTGTGTTTGCAATAGTTTTCAAAGTTCAGTAAAACCACTGACTGAAACCAGTGGCCTCAGTGTCTCTATCCATGGTTCTGAACACTGACTAAAGATCTCAAACAATCTTCATCTTCAATCAGCAAATGGAGAGATTTCGTGTATTTCCACCATTAAACTTTCTCTCTCTAACTGGGCTCCCTACAGTCTTCCCCTCATTCCCTCACAAGTTATCCTCCAGTATCACTGTTAACCAGTTCAAAAGGTAATCTGGCTTAATTATCATGGAGCTGAAGCACATTGATTGCAAACTGTATGGCTTATTGGAAAGGAAATGAGCAATACACATGCTCTTATTACTCTTCTCCCGTTTTCGTTAGCTAATGTAGACATGTTTGTTTGTTTCTTCACTCTGTGGCTTAAAGAGTGTGTAATCATATCCCAGTATAAAGTAAGTGTTCTTTAAATAGTCTCAATAAATAACGACAACACAAAAAGTGTGTTTTTTAAAATGTGACATATTTGCTTTATATTTATACAGCACAACAAACACGTACACTGTTTGCACACAGTGTCTTTGCAGCTTAAATTTACATGCCCCAACCTTACAGCTGTTTTATGTCATGTGAGTGAATTATTGCGTCCTTACTAATCAATGTCAGCACTGTCAGAGTATGTAATGCATGTTTGCATATCATTTGAAATACTGTTCATATCCCCTGTGATATTGACTGGAATCCTAAAGTGTGCAGCACAACATGGAGGCTGTTTTACCTCCTCACAAACTAGGTGTGATCAGCAGAGGCTGTTGAATGACCAGTCTAGCTCTACTTGACCTTTGGAGATGTTTCTGAATGCACAGACCAGCATCAGACTGTGAGGAAACACTGTTGGCAGAGACAGTTAGATTCTTTATGATGTATTTCTTGTTGGAATAAAAAGCATTGTCACAGTATATTAACCAGACACAACTATGTTTAGTTTTAAAATATCACTTTACTGTTGCTCTGCTAATGGTTGAACATATCAGTAATTAGGTTCTGGGTCTACAGTAGCCCGACATTTGTTTAAATTGCTTTTCTTTAATCTGTGCATTTGTATTAATTTAGAAAACAATAATTCAACTTATTTTATATCATAGCTTTTGCTACTTGCCATGCCTTCTCATTTCTGAAATGCCAAAGTGGCCTAGAAAGGGGCCATTATTGATCTTAACTTCATATTGCATTTTTTTTCCTGTAAAAATAAATGATTACTCTTTCTGTGAAATGAGACCTGGCTTTATTTTTCTGCTTCATAGTGTAAAACAAGTGACTAGACCCATGTTGACCACACTATACAGTATGTATACATATGTATTATATATATACAGTATGTATTACATATTCACTGGACCTTCATTATTTCATGACAGTGGTCATTATAATCCTGTTTCTGTTACAGTGGATACTAATGATAATCACAATTATGACTGTTAATGTGTTCTGATCATATAGTTGTTAGACTAAAGGATGCAGACTGAAAAAACAAACAAACTCACTGCATGCTCTACTTCAGCAGGACATTAAAGATGGGGGAAAATCTGAGGAAATATTTTGTTCATTGATGTTTGCCAGTGCAGTGAAGAAGACTTTTGTCACAGTGTTGTATGTTCCTTAGGAACAAAGACTATTGTGATGTTTAGATTTGACACTTCCTATATCACTACTGAAGTCCTAGCTTTCCACACATGTAATGGATTCTTACAGCTCTCTAGTGGTCAAAGTACAACACTACACATTTTGTGTAATTCTGTAATGTCTTGTAAAATAGCTGCAGATTAAGAACAATATTTTATTTAAGTAACATTAATACATTTAAATGTATTTTATACATCTGAGCTAAAGACAGGAACTTTATGTGTCACTCAAGTTCTTCTTGTGAATAATAATTACCACATAAAGTGTTAATGTTTTAGTTATTACTCAAGCCATGATTCCTGCCTGTTTTACAAGCTGAACAATGTTTGGGACATAAACACCAACACACCTGATAAAATATATACTTTCAGAATATGCTGATTTATTTCCATATTCCCTGAGGATTGAAAACCTGCAGCTGGGAGACTGTGGTCAGTGGCCTGCCCCAGTTAGCATTGCCTTTGTCAAGCAAACGATTAAGTTACACTCAGTACTCACTTTCAAAATAAAATTGTACTACAAATGTAACTAGAGAAGCCCTTCCTGTCACGGTTGACTGGTAGATCTTGATCTAAACTGGTGAACAGAAGGTCAAGTTTCCTCAGTTTACTGTCTCTGTTCATGTTGTACTGTTTATTTTAACCATCGCCGACAAGGACTTTATTTTGAAAGGCTCGCCAGAAGAAGGGATACTTGTACCACAGAGGCTTTTCGAGATGAAGAAGAGAAAAACACTTGACAAGTTCCCCAAAACACGTGACCACGGTTGAACGTTTTTCACTGTAACAAGCAGAAAAGGTAAGACGCGTCAGTTTTTTGCATAATCACTGGTAAATGTTGCGTGAACCAGCTGCAGGACATTGTTGACAGCTGTTTAGCAGCTGGTCTCTCGAGAGTTGCACACGTGTCCGGAGGTTTAGTGGAGTCAGATCAGCACCTTGTGCTGCAGGTTGCTACAGTATAGATGGCGGAAGAACTCATTCATCACACAATACAGAAGATTTAATGTGAGAAAAGCCAATAGCACGCTGATTAATAAAACCTAGATTATATTTTACTGTATGACTACCGGGTTATTCATAGACAGTAGACGCTTAGAAGAACTGAAACTGCACTGTTAGCATTGTTTGTTTTGAAGACAGAGTTGAATGTTTGCCTGTAAATTAGTAATAGAGTCGAGTTTTAAAGTTAATTTTTGATTATGTAAATAACAGCAATAAAACAGTATCAACCACAAAGTCCATTTAGTCCATTCCGGAGCTTTGGCTCATATCACATGATCTTCATCTTGAGATTTAAGGATGTTTGGAAGGTGAGAGGTCTTCATTAGCCTGAATTAGACACTGTTAAACTACAGTATAATATAAATGAGGTAATAGCTTTTCTGGGTGTCTTAATTTTTTCTGAGCATATTTTGAATCAGTACAAGTTTAAATTAAACTATTATTTTGATCATTGCTTTCAGTCATACAAATTCCACATGCAATGGCACCAACAGAAGAAGTGTTTAGGCTTCAAACGCACACACAAGACTGTGGAGATTAAACCAGTGTTTCCTCAGCTTTTACATTCCTGTAACTTCATAAACTTCATACTTTTTGATTTTTTTCAGCAGGAATCCAAAGATGTTACCAGTCATAGTTGTGCATGGTGGAGCGTGGGCCATACCAGATGAACTGGCCAAAGCGTCTGTTGATGGAGTAAAAGCTGCAGCATGTGAAGGATTTTCTGTGCTGAAGAGAGGAGGAAGTGCATTAGATGCTGTTGAGGCAGCTGTGAGGTCTATGGAAGATAACACTGTGTTTAATGCAGGTAGACACAACTGTTCTTAATGTAATTTGTGACTTACAGTATTTATACACTAGTACAATCAGTGGTGCTACAGCTACACATTTAAAAACTGAGAAGTCGCATCTGCACAGTAATGATCTAATTGTGATAATGTCCGTGGATGTGGTTTAGCCCACAGCTGCTCCTACAAGTACTTTTCATGCTCCCATATGACCAGTTTTAAAAGCCTAAACAACAGCTACTCTACTTGTTAATAAGTAGAGATACCAGTCATGCCTACTCATACTCAAGCCTATTTACATTCTAACTTCAGGTGGCTTCTGTCTCCACCTGCTGGTGGTGATACCAACATGCATCTATAATAAGTCTATTGAAACTGAAGGTCAGAAGACATGAGGTTGCTTCTGATTATCTTGTATTAATTCAGCAACAGATTAATTTTAGATCATGTAGATTAAATATTTATTCTAGTCTAATATGGTTCCTAAATATAATTAACCTGTGACAAAAATGTTTATTATTTATGTTATACCTCAGTAGATACAGCAAGCTTGAAAAACATACATTACCAAATAAAAGGCAGAGGTCTGGACACTGTATATAACGCACCTTGTTAATCATGTCGCATGGCAACTTGATCTCAAAATAAAATTCATATAAACCTCAAAACATTTCACTTATGCTTGACCATGACCACCAGCCTATTGTGACTGTAAAGTGAAATGAATTAGGATAGATAAACCATTAGCACAATGATGTGTAACTTACAAATTCACATACTGATTATACATACTGATTATTTCACTAGTGCTGTATTCTGTTTTTGGTGTTCTTGTACTGCTTTGTCACCACCCTGTGGACTTCTGAAGATGTAGCAGGCAACATGACATTTAATTCACGAGAACTAATAGTCAGTTATCGATTGTCACATTTGATTACAGGACATGGAGCAACACTGAATAAAGATGGACAAGTGGAGCTAGATGCTGTTATAATGGATGGAAGGACACTTGCAAGTGGTGCTGTGTCTTGTGTGAAGAACATTGCACATCCTGTTACATTGGCAAGGGCAGTGATGGAAAAGGTAGCACCTTTAAGACCTTTAAAACAGCATTTGTTATAAATGCTGCTATTGGCAAACAGATTAAATGTTATTACCAGTCATTTAAAATTTAAAATACATTTTCTATTGTATCGTTTTCTTGCATGTTTTCTGCCATGGTGTCAGACTACCCACCTCATGTTGACAGATACAGGTGCCAATCAGTTTGCAGAGAGCATTGGTATGGGCACGGTTCCTACTGCTGCACTGGTCACTGAGTATGAGAGGAAAGAGTGGGAAAAACACAAGAATTACATTACTGGAGTTATGGAAGATTTCAACACACAATGGTGGGTATCTTACATTTCATCATACTATCTCTGCACAATATCTTGTCAACCTGAATACCCTGGTTGAAGACCTGAGGGGGCACAAACTATAGATGCTGTAATGTGCAGCATTATATTTCCCCCTGCCTCTTGACTTATGTGCTGTTCAGTTGCGGTTTATAGACTTCTGATGCAAAAATACAAATATAACAATGTAGCTTGTGTACTACAGGATGCCCATATGGTAGATGTGTTTTACATGTGCTTTTTTCATGATGTTTTCTTATTTTAGGGCTCATGATACTGTTGGGGCAGTTGCTGTGGACAGCACTGGTAATGTTGCATGTGCAACATCAACTGGAGGGATTAGAAATAAAATGGTTGGCAGAGTAGGAGACTCTCCTGTCGTTGGTAAATGAAGACCATTGACTCTCATTTAATTTCAGCTGCAGTTATGATTGAAATAAATTAAACCAGTAATTATAGATCAAATTTACAATATCACTTATATGCTCAACTTAATTTTTATTGTTAATTTATTTAAATGTATTATTTCATTACACTAGTGTCACATTCTCTCTTGAAAAAGGCTCTGGAGGATTTGCTGATAACTTTATTGGTGCGGTGTCATGTACCGGTCATGGAGAGTCTATTCTTAAAGTCACACTGGCCAGACTTATCCTTTCCCACGTAGAACAAGGTACGCTGTTACACATTTAACCTCTTCACAGTATGAGGCCACATATGTTAGTCTTTATTTGGTCTTAATGTAGTTTGTAGGGATGTGTAGCCTATCACCATTTTTATTTTTGCCTTGCATTGCAGAATTATTGCCTCTGACACCAAACTCTTACAGTTGTTAAATGACGAGTTAGTGACTGAAGATGAGGGTTTAGCTTGAGTCAGTTGAGACAAGCTTCTGTTTTACAAAACGCACATACTGTTAGGTACTGTACTGCAGAATGAAATGTGGTCTTACCTGTTTACTCTAAGTTCCAGGTAATGATATGGTTTTGCAAGTTTTATTATTGTCTTACAGCATTTATGCGATATATGTGTTTTTTAATCTGTTTTCATATTTCAATTTCTCCACTCAGGTAAATCAGTGGCAGATGCTTCACAGGTGTCTCTGCAGTTCATGGGAGACCGTGTCCAAGGTGCAGGAGGTGCTATTATAGTTTCTCCATCAGGACAGTGGGCAGCCACATTTACCACAGAGCGGATGGCTTGGGCAGCTGTGGAAAATGATGTTCTGTGGTATGGATTAGACCCAAAAGAAAGATTAAAGGAGCATTTGTCCCAATAACAATTGAAACATTTTTGTTATTTGTTGTCATTCTATTAAGCCAAGTGGGAACTGTGTTTCAAATACATTGTAGCCATTTTAAATCAGTTCCTTTCTGTATAAGCTTTGATATCAGAGAAATTGGTGAACCATAAATTTTAATGATAGAGAACATGAACATTACAGTAAAGACATCTAGACATCTATCAGCCACTAGTGTAAGTAGTCTGTACATTTGATCATTACCTGAATCCTGGATTCAATAAATAAGAATGTCTGATGTGTGATTAAAAACTTTTATGTAGTTAGCTAGATTTTCTGAAGCTCTTGTTCTGGAAACATTATGTAAAGGATGAGCTACAGAGTGCTAAATCATAATGTGAACAATATAATTGTAGCAAGATAATAACATAATTGAATATGAAAGCAATGAGATAGACCACCAATTTAAAACAGTATTGTAGTTCATTATGACCATAGTGGTCTTCAAATTACAGTATCTTCTTTAATTAGAGGTTTTCAGAGCTGGCCCTGGGGTGGAAGAGATCTGAAGCTTTCAGTGCAGACATCTGTGCTGAAGGACGTCACAGAAAACCAAACAGGGTTTGTCCCACTTTTATAAATATTTGGTTGATTGTCTAGAATACAAAAATGAAACATAAGTTAAGCTGATATACTGTAAATATCAGACATTCTTGTTTCTCCAAAGGTCGTATCAGAACTTGCTTGGTTTTCAGTGCTCTTTGAGCACTTCTAGTATACAGTGGTGGTTAACATAACAATAGCCTTATTCATGAGCCTCCACTTCATTTGGCCAGCACTATTGTTGGCCTGGGTTCTTTAGAAACAATGGTTGCTCAACCAGAGACACTGGTTGGATACAAACCTGATCAGAATTACATTTAGATATAATCAACCTTTTCTCCCACTCTGAGCAGCTTTTAATAGGTTGTTCACTTAGAAGAAGCACAATACCAGTTTGTTTTATAGCACAAATGATACACTGGATAAGTCTTTATATGTTTTTTTTCTTTTAATTTCCACATTTCTTGTTTGCATTCTCATGTGGCTCAACACTTGGAGCATTTTTATATTGTGAGAATGGATGTAGTTCTGTACAATTAATGTTTTAATGAAATCTGGTATTTTAAAAGACAATAAAGCGAGTGTAATTCACCACGTGGTTATTAAACTAATGTTTTACAGTGGTAAAAATATGTCCTTGTTCTGAAATATCCCTTGCTCGGTCTCGCAACCAGATTACTTTTAACAGCTGCAAAAGGCTGTAACCTGTAGAAAATAAATTTCCAGGCAAGAATGTGAGAGTGTTACATATTTTACATTTTCTATGAACCAAAGTTGCCTATAGATCCTCTCTCTAAGTTCCTTTCTCTCTGTGGGAATGCTGAATGCGTTTAAGAAGTTGACCCATGCAAGATAGTAATTCTGAGACACTTGGTCAGCTCATAAAGCACAAAAGGTAGGAAACTATGCTGACATGTATGTGCTATACTATCAGCTGCTATGGTATCTGTAAACACAGACCACGTGATTAGCAGCGTTGTCTGTCAGGGGCTTTGCAGCAGCGGGACGAATGACGGCTGAGTTAGAGGAAGTTACTGGGAGCAGCTGTGCTAGTATGTAACCTTAACACGAGTTGGATCCAGCGTTGCACCAGGAGAGAGGTGAGAGTTTAATGTAAGTGAAGACGTATTTGTAAAAATTCAAACTGCACGCTTTGGAACAGATGCATGTGGGTGTGCTCTTTTACTGCCCGCTAGCTGCACTCAGGATGCAAACAAACTTGTTATCCAGGGCCTATGCTAACGCCACTAAGCTAACATCTCTGACAGCTTTAGCTTGGGAATATGCAACTAACGCTAAGTATTTCCACACTTTGTCCAACGCGTTTTTGGTATTTCTGACACGCTTGTTTGTTGATGCAGGCGTTTTTTTAATAATAACAGCAGCGCAGTGTATAAGAGTGAGTTCCTTAGGGTGGCAACTTCCCCCATAAGTTATCGCTAGCTTGCGAAAATGTGTGATCGCGTTCTGCAACGGATTGTTGTTAGCCGTCCTGCAACGTTAGCTAGCGTTAGCATGCTAACTAGCAGCTACTCATTGATAGGACCTGGTCACATATACTCAGTGTTTCATGTGGATACATTAAGATATAGTCTCTAATATTAATACAACCTGTCTATATATCGGCTCCAGTCTGTCACATATATAAATTGCCATGGTTTCAGTTTTGGCCTCCTCCATGTTGTGTAGTTTTGTAGTGTTTTGTGTTAAGGTTAACGCTACTTGATCAAAAACGCTAACTTGCAGGCCATTTAACATTAACCCTTACTCTTAGAAGCTTATCCAAATGTGCCATATCGATAGTGTTCTTGTAAGTAAACATACGTGAGGCTTATTGGCAGTAACACACAGTTTCCAGCTATGTAAACATTGATGGCCCACGGAAATGGGCAAAATTGATGCTACTAGCTACGTTGGCTCATCGTAACGGTACAGTAACAGGACACCAGCGAATGAAGCATTTACAGCTGATGGAGGTTTTCCAGGAGACAGAAGATTTATTATGTCACTCAGTCCAGCACTTGAACAGATGCAACATTGTGTAATGTACATCAAAATCTCAAAAGTACCCGTTACAGACAGTATGCGTGTAATTTTTAACACTAGCTAACTACGTGCCTGACCCAAGTTTTCTCCAACTGTAGTTTGGCCTTTGGCGGATCCTCACTGATTTGTTTAGATTTAACAGTAATGGTCCACTGAGCCAGTTCAAATAAAAACAAAGTTAATCGTAGTTGTTATGAAGCCTCATTAATATAGATTAGCTTTATTAATGTGGTTTACTTGAGCTTGCTTTCGCCATGTGTGTGTTGTTTTAATACAGGACGGCAGCAGCATTCATGGATATTGTTGACACCTTTAACCATTTAATACCCAGTGACCAGTTGGATGACTCCCTGCTGATAGGCCAGAACCTGGAATGTGAAGCCAGTAATGATTTGGGGACTGGAGTCCGACTAGAAGATTCACTGAAGAACATGCTTAGTGACAAAGATCCCATGTTTGGCAGTGCAGGCTCTCAGTTCAATCTGCTGGACAATGAATCTTTTCAGATTGCTGGCACAACAGGTATGTCACCAAACAAAACAGATGGCAAAATGTGTAGCTGTAGATTTGCACTGACTGCAGACTTTAATTAAAAGCTAACATATGCTACTTTCAGGACTTCATGTGGCTGCTTCACACTGAAAGCCATTCAACAGAAAAACTCGTCAGAAGATATACATTAACAGCTTGTTAACAGCATTTTTTCTCTGCCATGGTTTTAAATATAGATTTAATTTAACTTCAGATTTTTTTTTGGTGGTCGATTAAAGCAGCATTTGGCAGGTTTTATATCAATATATGTAGGGAAATCTATCTGTTTGGATACTTTTATTAATGTCCCAAAGGGGCAAAATGGCAGTAATGCACATTATTTAGCTGTTGGATAACAAATTATGACACAACGTTGTTCTTTATTCAACACTGAAGAGATACGGTAGAGAATTTCAGTAGTGATCCAGTGGTTATTTTATTATATTTTACAGAGACTATGTTGTGATTTTCATTTGAGTATTATAGTTCAACAATTTTTTTTTGTTGATTATTTGCGTCTCACATTGTATATATAGAGATTAACTGCATTTATTTATTTTGGCTGTTGTTGGCAGGTCTTGATGATGGTTCAGGATCCACAGGCCTCGGAAAAGAACTGACAGTTGCTGAGACCACACCAGCAAAACGACCTGTTGGTAGACCGAGGAAACGTCCACGTAATTTAGAGCTTGGTAAGTTGGAGCTTATTAATATTTCTGTTTCCAACATGTGATCTTTTAAAGCAAATTAGAGGTTGTGTGACAAATTTTTCATGCTTTTCTTGTTGACGTAGAAAATAGTGGTGCTCCACAACCTGCTAACACATCCACCAACACCATGACCCGAGGACGACTGGCAAGGAAACCAGCCAACAGGCTGCAGAAGTCATTTCTCATTGAAAAAGGAGTTAAAGGTGTCCAATTGAAGAAAGAATTAACTCTGGGAGGTCGTGTAAATGTTAATGATCTCGATGGTGGATTATGGCTCAATCCTTCAGTTGTATTGAGACGACTGACAGTAACAATTGGAGGATTCAGGATCGAGTTGCTTCCAGGACCCTCTTACACACAAAATGTTAATGCAAGCCAGTCCGCAGGCTTTGATGGTGGTATTTCGTATGGTGGGGACATAGGTTTTACCATGTTGCCTGATGACACTGTCAATGTGCAGAATCCCATACAAGAGACTGAGGCAGGGACAGATGTAGAGAAGAGCTCAACGGATGATGCAGCCCTCGGGCTGGGCCCTTATGTGAATCCTAATGATGTCCAGACCTCTAATGGGGCATTAACAGGGAGGGTTGGCACACAAGAAACAAAACTTGACAATCAAAGCAACAATCCTGAAAAGCAAAAAACAGTCAGTAAAGAAAAAGACGACATGAAAGAGTCACAGAACAATGAGAATGACAGAACTACTGCTAGTAATAAGACTGATAGTGAGAAAAAACAACAGATAAAAGTAACAGATAAACAGATAACAGATAAAAATCTGCATAAGTCCAAACATGGACCGATTTCTAACAAGAGTAAGGACGTTTCATGTAAACCAAGCAGCATTACTAAGGAGCATCAAGGGTCCCAAAACACACCATGCAAAATCATCCAAAGAGGAGATGTGCACAAAATTAAATCCCTAAAGGAAATGAAAAACATTACACCGTTGAAAAGACCTGCAGAAAACACCCAAAGTGAGCATGCCACCAAAGTGCAAAAGATACAGGGCACACAAGATGTTAAGGTGAAGTCAAAATTACCAAGTACACCTAGCTCAGTGAAGAAGAGCCCATCATCTAGCAACCGGGTTGGTGATCAACAGGGACCAACCAAACCTACTCATCCTCACAACAGCTCCAAAGCCGAGACTGCTCAACCAGCGCACAACCGACCAGGCCATTCTGTAAAACCACCAGAAGACGGAGGGCAGGAAAAGCCCAAACCTAAAAAGCCGGAAAAGCTCCTGCAAAGACAGAAAAGTAAAAATTCAAGAAGCATTTCTTTGGATGAACCACAGCTGTTTATTCCAGATAACGCTCCTGTTGTGAAGAAGGAAACAGCAGAGGATCAGTCTGGTAGCAGTGAGAGTGTATGGGATGGAAATAACTGTTGTGGTCTGTGCAAGAAACACCACAATAACATGTAAGTTTTCTCTTTACTTAAATATTAAATTTCTATATTGTAAATATAAAAAATATGTGTCTGGAAGGTGTTTGATGAATTTTAATACATGAGGCGAAGTGAAGGGAAAGTGATATAAACATAAATGCACAAATATAAAGACCTGTCTAGAACTGAAGTAGTGATGGGATAAAGCCTGTTTGGGTTGAATATAAATTTGAAACTAGAAATTTAAAAGTAGAAATGAATGTGTAACATGTGACAGCAAAATAAAGAATACATTTTTTCAAGAAAGTGTAGATATAAAAAAACTTGGTGCCACTAAATATGAATGTCCTATTAGCTGTAATATGAAATTAGAGAGTGATATTCAGTAAATATGCTATTAGATTTGTAAGATTATTACTGGCACCAGGTGTGCATTTTCTAGCTGCAAAACTTTCAAAACTGATGATGCACCTCTTATGTCATCAGTCAAATGGTATTATCTGGCAAAATTGACAAAAAGTCAGAATATTGCACTTAGTTGGAGTGAAACATGCTTCTGTATCAGTATCATCCACCCATCTCTAGGTTAAAATGAGCAGGTGTTTGAAGAAAGGTGTCATTTTCTTCTATGTTAGCATAGTACTCGGGTGCAATCACACCTTTAACAATAGCCATACTTTGTTTAGGTTCATGGTGGGCTGTGGTCGCTGTGACGACTGGTTCCACGGCGACTGTGTTGGACTCGACCTAACAAAAGTGCGTGAAATGGAGGAGGAGGACCAGATGTATGTGTGTTTGAAGTGCTGTGAGGAGGAAGGCAAGAAGGTGGAGCCTGAGCCCCCATCTGCATCTAAACCAGAAGTTCAAGCAAAGACTGAGGTACAGGATCATAAACTGTCTCCAAAGCCCAGACCTGGACCCTCCCAAACCCTCACATCAGGAGGGGTCAGACCAGTAAGAAAGGTAAGCAGTGTCACTATGGCTTCTTATAATAAAACAGTTTGATCATACATTTAAGAAATCTACATATTTTACACACAGAAGAAATTTTATTTGTCCCCCCAGCTTATTCATCCTCTGATATTAATCATAACCAGTGTTACCACAACACAAGGGTTTGTTGTCTTTTTGTTTTTACTTCGGCTTGCACACGGGCGTGTGGTTGACACTTCTACGCATCAAAGTTTAGTACATTTTCCTGCACATACTACTCACCCTTTGGTTTGGTGGGTGGGACGTTATAATATTCCATGTGATGCTTTTCACATTTTCATTTTTGTTAATATGTTCTTTATTAACGACCAGCAATAGTATTATAATATGACTATGACTAATATGCATTTTATTGTTTTCTCCTTAAAAAGGATCCTGATAGAAGGCAGTCCACAGATGTCAAAGAAGCAGCTCATAAATCAGGTATTTTTAGGGTTCTTTATTATTGTGTTTCAGATACTATTAGGGTAAACAAGACTGAATGAAGACAAGCACGCATTTTTTTAAACATGCTGTATGAGTGTAGCATGTTTCTAGTGCAAAGCCACTTGTAAAATGGGGATGATGTATATTTATGACAGGAGGGTTTTGTCATAATCTCCCCAGTAGTAGTGATCTGTAGAGTGTATCTGTAGACTTGTTGTGTTACTGCTGTTTGCTTCCTAGGATCCCAAAGGTGACCACAAAACCAGTTTCAAACTATGTGAAATATTCAGTTTCAATATAATCCTTTTGCATACATTGCCGTTTATATACACACTAGTACAACCATAACCAACTACATTTATATCCACAGTGTGCTAGCTTTGCGTTCTTTATTCATTACAGAAAAAAAATCCTCTTTTTTTCCTGATTTTTCATGTCAACTGCTGCTGTATGTTACATTTTTGCATGTATTTCTGCATTGAACCAAATTTCACAATCCTTATGGTCACAGATTTCTCCCATCTGCTCACTGTCATTATGTCCACACAGGCAGTCATCCGAGACAAGAGACAAAAAGTAAAACTCTGTCTACAGTTTCAAAGAAACCTGTGTCAGTGGAAGCAATCAGGCGAAGTGTGCGTGATTCTCTGAGAGAAATCCTCATTCAGAGGTTAGTGTTTCACAAAAAACGATGAAATTGAAACAGTAATGAAAATGTTTCGTTTCATTGCAGTTTAATTGTTTTTTATTGAAACACTTTATAAACAATGACTGAAATACACCAAATGACGCTTTCTGCATTTTAGATTGAAGGAATCTGATTTGAACATCTCAGTGGAGAGGGCCTCTGAAGTTGCTAAGAAAACAGAGAGAGAGCTTTTTCACTTGTATAAGGACACTGACAACAAATACAAGAACAAGTACAGAAGCTTAATGTTTAACCTGAAAGATACTAAAAATAATGTAAGTACCATTTGTTTCTTGGTATTTAATTTCAGTTGTATTATGCACATAGTTAAATTTTCTTCATCTTGATTTATTTTAATTGTGGCGTAGGTCCTTTTCAAGAAGGTTCTCAAAGGGGAAATTTCACCAGGTAATCTAATTCGACTCAGTCCTGAGGAACTGGCCTCGAAAGAATTGGCTGCTTGGCGACAAAGAGAGAACCGACATGTAAGTAATACTTTAGTTTCATATGGGCTTTACTGCATAAATTCAGTAGTTGACTCACAGTAATTATCACAATAGCTCACACTAATGCTGTTATGAAAGATGAGCTCAGCTGGTCTATTAAAAAATGATATTGAGGTTGTGTCCTATATTTAGTAAAAAATAGGATGGTTGAATATTGGAATGTAAAACTGTGTTCACCTCACTTTACAGACAATTGAAATGATTGAAAAAGAGCAAAGGGAGGCTGAGAGACGACCGATCACAAAGATCACACACAAGGGTGAGATTGAAATAGAAAGCCAAGAACCAGTGAAAGCACCTGATCCTATAGAGGTAAGAAATAGGTAAAATGTCATTATGCACTATATTTACACAGGGAAAACATTATGCGCTTCTTAAATGCCTTTTTTCAATTTTTTTTTTAGCTTGAGCCCCCTCCCAGAGTGACAGAAGTCTCAGCAGAGCCGCCAAAATCTCCGGAGAAGAAAGTAGAGAGTGCCAAGATGGAGAAAGACACTACCAGCCAACACAAGTCTCACTTATTTGACCTACACTGTAAAATCTGCACAGGTAAACCCTGATATAAACAGAAATCCTTTTTTACTCACCAAGCTCTGTCTTCAGCTATTTTTTCCCAACATGTCACCATAAATTCTTAGTTAACCGCTATTTGCTTTTGTTTTTATCTATAAGGTCGTATGGCACCCCCAGTGGAAGAAGCACCGACCAAAGTGATCAAAGTTGCTACTACAGTTGTACGGAGACAGTCCACCAAAACAGAAGAGACAAAAAGTACAACCCCACCTGCAACTGATGATGACCTTCACCTCACTGTTTTGGAGGAGAGTTTCCGAAATGCTCAGACAGGATATGAAGGAAGGCAAGCAGTTACTTCTGAACTCTGAACTGGTTCTCATGTGTATCACGTTTTTGCAGGTTTACTTCATAGTTGTTATGTTGGTCACAGGTCGGATCATGTAGCTGGAAGAGATGAAGAGACAGCTTTCCTTTCCAACCTGAAGTCCCTGTGGCGAGGATTCATTCATATGCACTCTGTGGCAAAGCTTGTAACAAAAGCTTTCCCTGTCTCAGGCATTTTAGACAACTTGACTGAGGTAAAGTGGACACAGAGTTTAAATATATGAGTTTAAACAGCTGTTTACATGTTTAACGGACCAGTATTTTAGTGCTTTTAGTAAGGTTGTGTCTTTTTATTCTAATAGGACCTTCCAGACAGCATTCAAGTAGGCGGAAGAATTAGTCCACAGACAGTATGGGACTACTTGGAGAAGATTCGGGCAACTGGAACAAAAGTGAGTTTTCCTTTTTCAAGGGGTCATACAGCCTTATCACATAGTTTGGTTGACATAGGTTTCATGGTGATCAAAACCAGCACTAAATTTTAGAGTCTTAGTTGAACTTTCTTTACTTTTACATGGACGAAAGATTTTACTGACACATGCCTTTTCTTTTATTAAAGGAGGTGTGCCTGATTCGCTTCTCCCCCGAGACAGAGGAAGATGAAATCTCCTACACTCTTTTGTATGCCTACTTCAGCAGTCGTAGGCGTTTTGGGGTGGTGTCCAATAACCTAAAACAAGTGAAGGACATGTATCTAATTCCATTGGGTGCCACTGAAAAAGTCCCACATCAGCTTGTTCCTTTTGATGGGCCAGGTAATCACACTAAACATATTTTGTCTTACATAATATTCCTGCATGAATTACCCCGACTTTTCTGATTAATTCTTAACCTCTTTTTGACAGGTTTAGAAAACAATCGCTCCAACCTCCTCCTTGGACTTATAATTCGCCAGAGACCTAAAAGGGATTTTCTTTCTGTCGATATGAGCGAAACTGCAAGAATTATTCCTGAAATCACACCCATCACTGTTTCAACAAAAGAAACTAGAGCAACAGAAGAGGACGAGAAATTCTTCCTGTCTTCCTTGACTACAGTGCATAAAAAAGAGAAGGACAAATCACTTAACACTACTGAAGAAGTCGATCAGCCAATTACAGAGTCTCCGGAAGAGCCCCCTGTAACAGAGGAGACTAACAATCAAGAGCAACAAAAACCACTACGTTTTCTTCCAGGTGTATTAGTAGGCTGGGGTGGGGAATTGCCTCCTCTGCCAGATGTGGGAGGTAAACCTGCAATAACAGCAGAGGACACCCAGAAGACCCCAACTACTTTGAAAACGGAGGCAAATCCAGGAACTGGAAACTCAAAAAGTCCAACAGCTGCTGCACCGCGCTTTGTCATCAAGAAGAAAGAAGCAAAACCTGCTAAAGCTGAACCAGAGTTATCCAGCCCAGCCGATATATCTGCTGCTAACAGCTCATCAGGGAAAGATGCAGTGGTGACCCATAGTGCACCGCTCTCTCTGAAAGATAAGCCTCCAGATGTATCGACTGAAGCGTTCCTGGCAAGCTTGTCAACATCTCCGAGTAGAAGTGAATCTAGCATTACTGCTTCAGCAAACAAAGGGGATGCTTGCCTTTTGTCTGTAAGTGAAAAAGAAACGTCTGAAGGGAATTCATTGTTGCAGTCAACATCCCAAGCTGCTCCAGATCACACAAGTAGCTCAAAACCACCTTTAAGTGGAATATTGAAGAAGTCTTCAGCATATTCCAGCGTGAATGAAGATATACCAGTGGTGCTACTAAAGGATAAAGCCAACCACCCAGCTTCTTCAAGTCCTAAACCTGTTCCTGTGTTGAGCAGCACTAGAAACGATCCAGTTACACCATTTCACCAAGGATATTTACAGCTTTCTCAAGCCAAGAACAAACCCGAGGATCAAAACCAAACTGCTATTCAGTCATTCCCTAGTGAAAAGGAAGATCCTGCTGTCTCCCAGCCTGGTGCTGCAGTAACTCCAACAATATATCCTCCTACAGTGCAGGGAACACAAACAACACTAGCTCTCCCAGTACACAGTGGTGCAGCACCTTTCCCACTGCAACAGCCTCAGGTACCTGGCAGCTACAGTTGCTCAACTGGCCATCCTCCTAACACTTCGTCCACCCCACAGACCCAAGATCAGAATCACAGTACACTGTGGGGTCAGGATAGTACTTTGGACGCTCATCCTGGACTTCAGTCACAGTACCCTAACAGTTACACTCAACCCTCTGACCAACCTCCATCCCTGGCCAAAGACTACAAGCGTCTCGAGGAGCGATACAGTGACCCATGGGACAGGCCACGTAACACAGATGACAGAGATCACCAAGGGAGGCACAGTCACCACAGGGATTCCCATCATGGGAAAAAGAGCAGACACCATGACCGGGAGCGGGAGAAGAAATATGATCGCAGTCATGATGACAAGTACAGGGAGAGGAGCAGGCACCATGGACACTCAGATGACCGCTATGGTGAAAAGAGGAAAGAAAGACACCATAGTGACGATTACGGCAGCCGTCACAAGGACAAACACAGACACAGACGGGACTCAGATTATGAGAACGGGCGGAGAAATTCAAAAGACAGTTACTCATAATGACATAAAGCTCATTAGTGGGTCAGCACAGTTTGGAGAAACCTCGGAGAGACTGTTAGCTTGTGGGTCTATTGGCTGGTTCAGACTACTTTGGCTATAATGGCTGCTAGTGGAGTTCTTTGTTTGTTGTTTTGTGCACCGGTCTGAAACTTGTATGCCACTTCCTTCATAGAAGTTCCAT
This sequence comes from Helostoma temminkii, assembly GCA_900302695.1. Classification (NCBI taxonomy): domain Eukaryota; kingdom Metazoa; phylum Chordata; class Actinopteri; order Anabantiformes; family Helostomatidae; genus Helostoma; species Helostoma temminkii. The sequence goes on from OMLM01001378.1 coordinate 63,778, forward strand.
TTTATTTTATTGACAATACAGCCAAAATGAATTATCATTTCAGTGGAATTATGAAGATTACCATAGGTTCTCTTCAGATCAAGAAAAACTCAATATTGGAACATTTTCTAAATTTTATTATATCTTGTTCACGTTGAGCTGCTGTATTGACTACAAATAATTTTTACATATTTTTAGTCTAATGGCAACAAACAACATAAGTATGGACTATTTGGTGTGAAACTAAATTCAAATATTTGGTATGAATGTAACAAAAAGTTATAAAAAGCAGCTATTCTCTCTTTTCAACCTAATTTCTTTTAAATTGCTTAAATATTTTATAATCTTACTTTCTATTGAAAAATGTACATTTTGGCTTGTAATATACATTAGAGATGAAGTGTGCCTTTGCACTATGTTTATGTACAGTTCGTAATAAAGCTAATCTTTTTTTATTGTTGATCATTTAAAAAATGATCTTTGTAAATATAGAGGTACAACAACTTGAATTTACATTTATACTATTACAAAAAAAAAACAAAACAGATGTGCGCCAAGGAATCGGACATAGTGCCTTAAATTTACTGCATGTCAAACTATATGTTTTTGAAATTGGACCAAAAGAGCAAAACAAACAAAAAAAACCTGCCCTTTACAAAATGGGACCTAATACAACCTAGCTTGTACTGGGACATTACAACACAGCATATATCATGTTAAAGACCATATTTTAAGGGACATTTTCAACCATTGTAAATACCAAAAGTTAGTGTTTTACTATTCATTTCCCTCATAAACATTAAAGCCCTCACTATTTTTGAAAAACACAAGTGGCTTTGTATCTTCAAACAAATGAACATTTCTGACATCTCCTTTAAAGCCATTTGAAAACAAATCAGATGTCACAACTGATAAATCTCTATATAATTCAACTCCTCCAAAATAAAGCTGACCCCCATAGTTCAAGGCCACGTAACGCTCAAATGGATCCACGTCTTCAAACAGGATTCTCTCACTGTTCAGAAACACCTGAATAATTGTGCTGTTTAAAGATATAGAAATGTTTTGCCATTTATTGCAGCACAATGTGAGATTTGTCAAAGTTAATGGGAGGGAAAGTCTTTCACCAAGATTCACTGCAATTTTGAGGTGGCTCCCCTGAAGTCCAACTGCGAGGTAGTCGTCATCTTCATGTTCGGCCTTTCCCATCCACATGATCAAACTGTCATTTGAGTTTGTGCGGAAGCTAAAAGAAATCTTTGTGTATTTTAAATTTCTTGCATTATATCTTGGGTCTGAGTATTTCACATATGAACTTCCCACAAACCTTAGAGTGTCTCTGGATATTTCTGAGTCGCAGTGCCTTCCTCCCCATCCTAAGGGGCATATGCAGCGGTATGAGGTGGCACTAGATGGAGCACATAATGAACCATGTCTGCAGATATTGTTTGCACAGCTAATAGACTGGTTACACACAGAGCCAGTCCATGATGGTGGGCATATGCATATGAATGAGTCACTTCCCGTTGCCCTGCAGCGACCTCCATTTTGGCATACCTTGTATCCACAGGCTGTCCCATCCCAGTCTCCTACGTTTGCTCCACTTACTGCCCCTGTCTCTGTTAACTCAAACTCTTGACCATTAAGTATAAGTTCTCGCAGGCCTCCAGTGAATCCCATTGGCTCATGTTCGGTTGCATCCGTGGTAACTGAGCTCAGAGTGGATACGCCTCCAACAAAGATGTCTGTAGCAACATCAAGGGTGATCATCCCATTAGTCACATTCTCTTTAACCTCCTTATTATCCAGACTGAGGAAGCCTTGGTGACCAGTTCGGCCAGCCTTCACTGTGTGCCAGGTGCCACTGTGCAAGTTCACTCGCTGAACAGACTGCAGGACATGGGTACCATCCCCCAGATTATATCGCAGCTGGACAAACCCAGATGACAAGGAAAGGCAGAAGAAGTCTCCTGTGGGAATGAAAGCAGAAGGTTTTCATAAAAAGGTCAGGTCACCTACTGTTTTTGAGGAATAAAACTCAACTTGCTCACAGCACTGTCTATTGATTGACCTCTGTTAAGGGCAAAGCACATTACTGAATGCTGAATTTTTACATGTAACATTTAAAGCCTGATCAGCTTAGCTTCCTCTGTCTTCCATCTCCACAAAAATAAAAGCATTTTCTGTGACAGCTCTATATACGGTAAATATGAGTTTGTTAGGTCAACCAAAGTCTTCTTTAATCCTATCAGAACAGCACAGATTGATATTTAGTTTAAAAAAAAAATCAAACTAATAACTGGTATTGCCAGATATTAGAAACAATTTAAGATTTTAGCATAATATTTTGAAAAATTGGTTGATAGCACTTGGTGGCATGAGTGAAAGAATTACAATATACACACCTTGTTTGCTAGTGGTACATGCTATTTATAGTTAGTTTGATTAAATTTTATATGGTCTGTCTTTTTATGTGCAGGTCTAATGGTTCTCCTTTTGTTTTGTGAATTACTGATATTTACAGTATTTTTTTTTCTTTTACACTGTGTTGTTCATCATCTTATGACCCCTCAGATTTACCTTGTGAACCCAAAGCTGAAAACAGCTGCAGTAGATAAGTGAGAAAGTTAAGTTTTTAAGTTTTGGTAAATAGAAAATTCTAGGTCCTCACCAGCTCTGGCACTGAGATGCTGTGCAGCGTACACAAGGATGCCATCAGGTGATAAAGGCTGGAACTGCAGCTGTAGAACAGTTCTGTGTCTAATACTCATGAGTGGGAATGACATCCACGAAGACTGGTTACCACTGAAGAACGGATCACTGATGGTCACAGCTGAACGCACAAAATAATATAGCAGTGAAATAAGTGAATAGTAATGTTTTTATTAAATAAATACGTAACACATAATGATACGGATAGGGTTCAGTGGTGTGACCTTTCTCGCAGTAGAGCCCTGCGGTTCCCAGGGGACACTGGCAGGTATATCCATTTGGGAGAGGGATGCAGGTGGAACCGTGGGCACACAGAGGAGGGGGGCTGTGCTCGACATCACACACAGACACGGTCTCTGAACACAGTGCTCCCTTCCATCCAAATGGGCACTGGCAACTGCAGACGAACACAGTCAGATGCTGTGAAAAGCTTGTAGACACTCATTTCCTTTCACCATACTTCCACAGTTTAACTGATTGTAGTGTTATTGCTGTCTAGTCACAACACATTTGGGAGTTGGTATGTGCATTGCACTCAACAATAAAGTAATGGTAGGATAATTATAGTGTAAATAGTCAGAAAATGAATTCAAATCTTGTTTTATTTCTACTTACTACACAGATGAACCAGAGTCCACACATGTCCCTCCGTTCCTGCAGCGAACATGAACACAAGGCGTGACTCCACACTGACCCACACTGCGCCCGAAGGCTGGATGACCTGCAGGCTGTCCGAGTATTTGAAAGTTCCTGTGTCTTCTTGTGCGAAACTGCACATCAAAAATGCACCCTATAAAAAGAGAGGGATATTTTTCATTTCACTGATTGAAGGTGATCAGGTGTGGTTTTATATTTAGGGTACAAACTTAGGTCTCTTGAGTTTTTAATAACTTCTCTGCAGTCTACAGTTCACATCAGAGATGTCCAAGTTTTCTTTTATCTTCTGTTATCATGCATCTCCCTCATCATATTTCCTTTTTGCTTTCATAATTCAATTTTGTCAAGACAATATTTGTTTTGGCCTGTACCTGCAGAGTACAGGGCCCTCTACAAATACAAGGCCTGAGCACAAGTCTTGTAGTCATCTGCACATGCAGACTTCATTCTCTCTGCTGTATTAGTCACTGGCGTAAACAGGATGCAGGGGAAATGTCATGCTCATTCATGAATATTCATGGCATGATGCTGTCTACTTGGCAGACTCAAGTGATGGTTGTGGTGCTGCAAACATAGGCTGCCGAAAAGCAAAGCAGATTCATAAGGAAAATTATAAAAGCGGGTTTATTTTTGTTTTAGCTACAAACACTGACTCTTGTAAGAGATCCAAGAAACCTAGGAAAATAAGTCTAGCAATTCTACATTTCAGAAATTTGCAGAAAACTGTCAGATTATTTCAGAGTGATATTTTCCAGTCCCAATGGCAATCTTTTTAAAAAAGAAAAGAAAAAAAGACCCTCAAGATGTTTTAGCAGTTCCAATAAAAACATGCATCAAAGCTGCAAGAAATCAGAGTTTTAAATAGATGAATCTGACAAACACACTTCTCAATTTCTAGTTATTTGAACAGATTAAATTGAGTAACGTCTTTCTTTTTTCATTTTCAGCTACGCACACTGACTCTTGCCTCCTCTGCCACCTTTCCACAGGGGAGTGTGGATCTGTTGATAACTGGAAGTGAAGTGCATTATCAGTGTGTTCACTGCCAGCCATCATGATTAGGGCTCGAGGAAGGTCACACAGATCTGATTAGACGCTCATGAGTTCTCATTACATTCTGAGCAGGAAGGTTATGGTTCCACCAGTGTCGCCTGGCTCAGGTAGTGTTTACCAATACAGGGCACTACAACAGTCTGACACAACATGGGCAAACGGATACTTTACCGTAGCTGATCTGTTTTTTGAAGGTTTATTTGGTTAGTAGAAAAATGCATTATATGATGATAAAATGAGTAAAATGAGCACAGAGAACACATAAAATTGCTCCAGTCTTTATACATAAAAAGCTCTTGTTCACCTAAAATGGATACGCCATGACATTTTATAATAACAAGTATCATTGCTGTAGTGCAGAGACTGTTGAATATGGTTGTGCTGATATTCATAGCTGTTGTCATCATTACGGTTATGGCAATTTTGTTCTACGGCTCCGCACATTAGCAGGCACAATGAATACTCTGCAGAATACATTCCTACACAGGGTCACCAGCGAGAAAGCATAAATAATGCTGATGATGACAAAGATTATTTGTATGGTACCCTTGTTCAAGTGACTTATCAGGCCTGGAATGGATTTGCACACATCGCAAAACTGTACAGGGGGTGAAGTGATTAAAGGTTGCAGATACAATCAACCTCAAAGCTCTGTTCTGGCATTGTACTCAGTCCGAGCCTGCAACTCCCTTTTCATCACACTCCTTCCTCTCTGCTTACAAACAGACATAGGTCCTGAGAGAAACTCAGAGTCCCAATGCTCCTACTGCAGAAAGCAATGTTGGATAGTAATTAAGTTGTAGGAGTCTTACCCTGAAAGCCATGACGGAACCTGGAGCCGAGTGGCAGCAATTCAGGGGTGTACTCGTTATATCCACCTACAAAAAGCTGATTGAAAACATTGAGGCCCACCAGGGGTCCTGGAGATGATCCTGTTCTGTTACGTTGTCCATCAACCTTAGAAAGACAAAAAAATGTCAATACTCAAGCTGGAGCCTTACATCTGTAGGTGTCATTGTGGGAGCACAATTAAGCTAAAAGGCGTCAAAATGAATGACCACTCACTGATCACTGACCTGTTCAATCTTAGTAACCTTAACTTATTAACTAGCAACTGTTGCCTCTGACTGAACTAAGTTCTTTGAGGGATCAACTTGCCAGTGATCTCGGCCCTTGGAGACTCGATGGTGTCTTAGAGTTGATAAAAAGAAAACATTTACCTCACTCTTAAATCATTCATCTGCCTAAATCACCAACACCGGGCAGGATAAATCTATAGTGTTTGCCTGCTTGTACAATATATAAACCTTGAATTATATACAGACGATAAAAGAAAGAAAAAAGGTGAACAAATGAGTGTAAGATGTTTGTTGAGACTACAGATTATCATCAATTATCCTCTTTTGATAACTTCATAAATTTTACCTAGTAACTTGTGCATTCACACACACACACACATAATCACGCCTCTCACATGCCAATGTCAGAGCTGCCATGCAGCTGCACTGACCTCTTAGGGGAATTAGGAGTTTTTAGGAGCCAAGAATGAATTAATGAATTATTAAATATATAATAAATAAATATCTTAATAATAATAATTTCATGTGTCTCGGTAGATGATACACAGTATTTTGTCATTGTACTGTATTGTGTTATGCTCTGTTTTGTCATGTGTGTCAATCATTTTCAACATTTTACTAGTTTGCTAGTTTTACTAGCTTCATTTAATTTATCATCCTTCCACACATATATACACACCATATCCATATATTTACCTTCAGCCAGCCTGTTTTCTTGGACCTTCCAAATGTAACAGTGTGAATGCTGATCTGGTGGTTCAGTCGATCACTGACTACAGTTGCTACACCTGAGCCAAGGTTGAATCTATGCACAACTCTGCCGTTTCGCAGTCCCAACACAAGGAAGTCATCTCCATCATTTTCTGAAAAATATACAAACATATTTTTTCAATAGCGTAGCAGACTCAAGACAAACTCTAACAGGAAATAATGCAAACCATAAAACACTACATCTGTATCAAACTATAATGCATTTATTTTCCTTAAAGAAATTTTTTGCTTTAAATGTATTAATTATTTTGTCTACTTCTTAAAATTTTCTCCAATATGATCAGTGCAGTCAAAGAATGGATTCTACTTCCTTTCTTGGTGCTGGTGATCAAAGATGCTGCTTCATTAAACCAATTATCATGCTCATATTTCATCTACTCTCATATCGTGCCTTTGAATTTGTACCATTTCCAAAAGCGTTGCTCACTCTCCTGACAAGTGCTTCATTATTCATATTGCTCTTGTTTTGCTTTGCCTCCACCTTAATGAATTGTACTCTCAAGAGAAAACAAGTGCAGAAGATCCACAAGATTTTCCTTCTTCTTGCTCTTTTGATGAAATATGCTGGTGACACTGACATGGTGGTTACCCGCTACCAAATCTGACCCCACAGAAATGAAACCCTAATTTAACATGGCAGCTGCTGACAACATCATAGTGCAACTATGCCTCAAAGTCTGTTTAATACAATTACCACTAATACTTTTGAGGTGTTTGGCTCACATTTTCATTTTATCTTAGCAAAGCCTATGCTGCTTTTGAAAGTCAGGAACAATAACTGTTTAACTTGAAATCAACTAATTGCTGGACTGCAAGAAGACTCATTATTAATGTCTCAAAATCTGCCAAGAAAGAAAATCCTTAGGGTATCCTCTTGATTAGAAGACTCTCAGAAGAGAGTGGAAATCTATTAGATAGCACATTAGCATACACAGTGGGCGAAAACTCTCAAAACGGCAACAGTGTGTCTTTTAAAATCCTTAATGAAGTTTGACAGCTAAAATCTAACCAAGCAGACTTCTGATGGTTGTTTTCCTCTTCTCATTTGACTGTAAGAATGATTTTAAATTACTGTGTGTGTGTGTCAGGATTGAGCTCACCTTGTCCTTTATGCCCAGCGAACAGGATCAAGTTGTCTTTCACAGCAGACGAATTGTTGGCGAGAGTGAACTTCAGTTTGAACTCGTAGAACAAACTGAGGCTTGGGATGGAGGAATAACCCACAAAGGAGGTGTAACCAAACTCATCACTTCCACTGAATCTGGCTCGAGTTACATTGATGGCTGCAGAACAAACACATGTTTTTGTGTTAAAATGTGACTTGTGTAAACTGATATTATGACTATTATGTCTGTGGGGTAAGCCTGTGTGCATTAGGAAGTCTAATTCATTGTCTCCTGCACGGGTTACCAAAAGATGGCACTATTGCTACACACTAGATTCCAGGAGTTAGTGAAATATTTTCTTTTCTGAATGCTATTAAATGATGACCTGTTTTCAAATACTATCACCTCGTCAGTCCTATTCTAGTTTCATTAGTGGCTGTTTAGGAAGGGTTCTGGCAGGCAAGCATTGGTTCTTACCTAGTGTTCACAAGGGTAGCACAATAATCCCAGTGATTCAATTACAATCTCAGGTTTACTTATTCAGAATGCATGGTTGGTTCAATAATGCACTCTCTTGTACTCCATCTCAGCATACCCATCTACTTGATTTTACACCGGGGACTCAATGTAAATTTCCCCACGCTCATTCAAAATTACATGCTGCATTTTTTTTTTATTTTTTTTCCCACACAGCACTGAGGATTCAAACACAAACTGCTCTTCTTCTCTGGTAACACCTTGCATATTATTCTGCAGCTCCAGGCAATGGCTAAGAGTAGTTCAGAGCTCCCTTCTGTGACTGGCCTCAGCTCTGTTTGGTTGATAAATTATTAATAAAAGTGCAAATGCTTCTATTATCATTTCTTCTCTGGTAATGTCACAGTTGCATATTGCTTCACTGAATGGCCATAGCACAGCATATTTTCTGTTTATTCTATTTACACTTGAATCTAGTGCATAAATTAATAAATGACTTATCTGAATTGATTAATAATAGTATGAATAATCGTTTTTTTCATTATCATGAATTAATAAAACCTACATATATAGAAAAAAATATATTAAATATTTGAGCTTGTAATTAAATAAGTTTATGAGACTTTGTTAAAAATGATCTCTGAAATTTTGTACCTTTGAGGACATTTTGAGGACATACAAGGGATGGACAAAATAACATGCACAGTGTTACAAATAGTAATATTATAAATAATTCTTAACTTTTGAGACCACAGTTTGTGCTATATTACGCTTTGTGTACAAACCGTATTTTTGGGACTCTTAAATGCAATAAAAACTAAAATTTATAGTTTGTAAATCAAACTTGTATTCACCTACAAATGTGCAAAGAAAATATTTTCTTTTCACTGACAAAAAGTACTTTATTACATACTAGAAATAAACTGAGTATGTGGCAGGCATAAATAAAATTTGTTTATGCTCACTGGCCACTTGTAGGTACACCCATACAACCTAATGCAAACCTAATGAAACTATTAGAAAGGTGATAATTCTACTGAATGCTCCTTATTACAGTCAAAACATTAGAAACACTTCTTACACAACAAAGAAGCTTATGGACTGTCTGCATCTATGATTTTACCACCACATATAATATATTTCAGTTTTACTTTAGCGGGCATTTGTGTCCTATGGTGCAAGCCAACAAGAGTGACAGAAAGAAAACAATGCCATGTAGAACCAGAGAGTGAAATGCATTCTGACAAAAAGTGCAAAAGTCATAGCTGCCATCGCAACACTTTTCCTGAGTTAGAGGTAGTGTATACATTATAATATTGTATTCTTTTTAATATAAGAACAATGCAAGATTAACAAAAACTGATGCAAAATGTATGAACACTGAAATTAACTGTATAAAATCTAATCATAACCATTTATCTGCTCTTGGCTACTGTTGTGTCATTGTGGCTATTGTGGCTATATATTTAAATCATTTTCAGCATTTTTCCTATTTAACTTCTTCTTGCTTTGCCCACTAAGACTTCCTGTACACAGAGACCAGAAACATTCAAAATGAACATTAAGACTGTCTCTCACTCTCACTTCCCTTCTTTAGTGGAAATATTAAATTACAATTTACAAACAAATCTAACATTTAAATAGTAACTTCACTGATTTTCAACTGGTACTAGTGTGGAGAGCACATGTGTATAAATTCAAAATGGCATCAACCCCCCATGTAATGTAAAGTGCAACTCTATATTTTTTAAATCTGAGCAATATCCTGTATATGAACATGTTCCCTCAAAGTTTGGTTTGTCAGAGGAAGGAAAGAAGATAGAAATACATTTCAGGGAAAAAAAAATGCTGGGCTCAGTTGAGAAATATTAAAATATTAAAGTCCAATGGCCCAAATCTGAGAAAAGTCCTAGTCAAATACCATTGTGTATGAGACAAGAGAAAAATGGACTATATGCCTCCATCTGGGGGGTCTTTCCAGATAGAATCAAGGAGATACCAACATTAATCCATTCATATAAAGTGCTCCAAAAATTTGAAGTTAAAAACTGATCGAGTCGTCCTTTAAAACAGAAAAGCTAAACTATGACTGGAGTGGAGAAACATCCACAATACGCAGAAACAGTAATGCTTTTATTTTACACAAAGTATACTGTCTTCAAAGTTTTTTTCTCTATTAATTCTAAATATGAATCTTTAACAGGAGGTATGGGCAGCTTGTGCACAAAGGTAGACCATTAATAATTCTGAGTGAAGTCATCTTAAATATCTATTAATGTTTCATGAGCAAAACTCTTGAGGCATTCCAACATCAATAGTACTTCCTAGTCTTCCTTTTCCTCCATTTCCTGCTTGTTCCTAGACCTACCTTATCTATTACAGTGCATATGGTAACCAAGTCCTGAAAGTATTACATTTATGAAGAAACATGTCACTGTTCATGGTGGTGAACAGAAAAGAACCAATTAGTGTGCTTTCACTGACAGTATTTTGGTAAGAAGACCACGTGAAGAAAAGTACAAAAAAGGCCTAAGAGACAGGAAGAAATAAAATGATCAGGTTTTACTCTCATCAGATGAAATCAGGATTAAAATTCAAACATCCACCATATACTTTGTGTGATACTAGAAGGTTTAGTCTGTTTGGCAAACATGCTGAGGGTAAAACAGGGCTGTGGCATGGCTGAGCTACTAATATGCCAAGCACCCTGCTGCTTCTGCAGCCAGTTTAGTCAGACAAAACCCTCTGTTTCTGAGAACCACATCCCGTGAAGCTCCATTCTATGTTTGGAAAATATAAGCACACAACAAAGGTACCATTTGCTAGAATTATTTAGGTCATTCTGAATACATTTAGTAAAAGTCAAACACTGTTACCTTTCAGCAACTGCTTTTTGTAACAATGTCAAATCAACCAATCAATCAACTTTACAGTTATGCTAGGAGCTCTATAAAGATGTACTCAAATGCTAATGTAAGCTTTCACACATTGCTTACATACTAATACTTAGCTGTATGTGCATCATCTCAATTTTGCATATTCTAATATTAGCAAATAAGAACTAAACAGTATATTTGGTCATAAAGTAGTTTTGGGCAAATTGACATTTTGATTTAACAATAGCACTGGAGTTAAAATCAGTGGCTTACGATTATGAATGTGAGAAGAAAACTTTAAAAAGTTAAATTTACATCCATAGCAAAATATTTCAAGCTGACCAACATCCTAAAAGACATGGCTTTATACAGAATGTTTTGTGACGCTTGTTTTTTTGTTTCAATATAGCACAGTAAGTTGTAGCTGAAATGTCTTTTTGTTTCGTTTGAAAAATATGTGCCTGCTATAGAAAGTCAATGGACACCAGACGAAAGGGAGACAGAATTGAGAGAGCACATCAACACCCTACGAAGATACAGTGAATGCCTGACATTAAGGAAAAAAAACAATCTCAGGAGAAGTTACTATAAATTACAGTTGTTGGGAAATAACATCTTATGAACTCAAAAGAGTCTTTTAAAATATGCAGCTAAGCAGCCATGAGTTTTACTGTGATTATCTGATTCTGTTGCTAGAGGAAGACGTTTCTGCCTTTTCAGCAGAATTTAGTTTCATTAATCCCTTTACTTAACAACAGGCTTTCATTCTACTCACTGCTCAAGGCTCTCATTCACCAACTGTTTGCAGTTAGGTCTCTTAATAAAGCTGCTAAATCTACACTACATTGCTGTGTGGAGCTGTTCTTTGTAACACTTACGTTCGGCACACAGTAGACCTTGTCTTCCGTAGGGGCAGAGACATACCGCCTCTAATGGCGACTTTGGGATGCACGTGGCTCCATGACCGCAGGGGTTGCGCTCACAGGCATGGAACTGGCACAGCCGGCCTGTGTAGAGTGGAGGACACTCACAGAACCAGTCCTCTGCATCACTAAATGTGTATACATAGAGGGAGACATCATTAGGCTGGAGGTGAAAATGGACCATGACATTGCAGCAACATGTCCAGATGCTTTTACAAGCTCACACAGTGGCATGCTGAACACACAGGGAGAGGAGCAAAGATAAAATAACCCATCCTATAATGCATGGGAGATCTGAAAAGATATAATGTGTCCAGTCCGATGGGATTCTTGTGATATATATGAGATCTGTTGAAACACAAGCAACTGAGTGAATGTAAAGATAGTGGCAAAGAAAAATAAGAATCCTGGGATGTGCTGCTCATCTTGGGTAGAATTGCAGAAGCAGAACACACATATTTAAGCAAGTGAAACACATTCTTTGATAAATAACGGCAGAAAGCAGTAGTTTGTCAGAAACCCAGAAATTATAAAAGGTTTTCTATTTTTTCCTTGATTCATATGCGTATGAATCGAAGAAACAAGAAAAAAAAGGGATGATCTAGCATGCAAAGGGACTTTATAAAATGATCTAAGATTTGCACAGCTTTGAAAGGTATAATATCAAATAGAGGAAGCATTGGTGGGGTTTCAAATCTATAAATTAATAATGTGTTTTGAGCAGCAGCACTGCAGGATGTATTTTGCTCCTTGAAAAACTGGCTTCTTGGAATGAAATATTTACATTCTGTCACTGGAGTTGAGCATTGTTAGATATGACTGTACTGAAGTGCTAAAATATGTAATGCAGTAAATATTTCTAGTGTATTTTTATTAACTGACTGCCATAATGTCAGTTTCGAGACACTTTAAGGTGCAACGATACACAGCTACACACTGTCTCTGCTAATTGTGAACATAATTTTTAGAATAACATTCACAGATGGAAATTGTCATGCTCTGAACAGAACTGGCATTGTCATTTAACAACCTGCAAGAGGAAGGATCAAATATTTAATGGTGCACCTCCTGGTGGATGCTCCATGTTTCAGTGCTTTGACTGCTGCTAATTTGTGCCTTGCGTTGTCAGTTAGTGTTAGCGTTTCAGTGTTGGGGACACACACACATATTGCGTGGGTTTTCCTCCAGATGCTCCAGTTTCCTCAGTCAAAAAATATGGATGTTTGGCGCTTTGGAGCCTCTGAAATGAGTGTACGTGTGAATTTAGGTGTAAATATGTTTGTTATGTCTGTTTTCACTGTGACAGAATGGCAACTTCTTGAGGGCGTCAGAACTTCTTGGGCATGCATGGATGGCTGCATGCATAAATTAAACTCTTTGTAAATGTAAATCCAGATGACAATAACGTCACAAATTGGACAGTACAGATTGGATAGAACATTAAATCGTGTTTAGAAATATTTACTTAGTGACTGAAGTTCAGTTAGCCTAGAATCCTGTATTTAAACTTGTCTCTAAGTGGACTATGTTTATAACACAGTATAATATAAAAGCACAGTATAATAACTTTAACCTGCTTGAAAATCACATACCCATAATTACATGGGTATATCTCTGCAACGACAAGATCTATTTAAATAATTTTGGTTTAATTGTAAAGGGAAATGTTTGTCTAAATATCAGTATATGTGCTACTGATTAAGAGTAAATGAAAATGACACAAATGAATAAATTTCAGGTTTGCCTAAAAAAGAAAAAAAGCACTTTCAGGATAAGTAGCCCTCTGGAATGATGCAACATTATCTCTTAAATAATTATCTATTGGATAATCTCCACATATTGTACTGTGATTTGATAGAGGTTTAGAGCTGCAGCTTTAGAGCTCTGTGTGAGCTTCAATATGTGAACATTATCTCTGCAAAATTCGATTCTGATAAAGCAAAGCAGAACAAAAATAGTGCAGATTCTGCTGTTTAGTTTGATGTGCAACATCACTATATTCTTTTGTGATTAGTGGATTGTTTCACACCATGTTTGCTAAGTGTTTCTTCAGGTCCCCCTATTTGAGGACTTTCGTTTTTTAAACAATATAACACACATTTTGATCTGTTTATTAACATACAGCAACACTTATAATTCTTCATTCAGATAATATTACAGCTATGTTTATTATATTATCATTATCATTACATTCCATTAATATCATTCATTGTCTGTTTATAGCAGTTTCACTTATGGTTGTCCATAGAAACAGTTATTGTTGTTAACAAACAAGCAAATTAAGTTCTGCTTACAATTATGATAAACAATCTATTAAATGTTTCTATGCTTACAAATGTTAAATGGGAGGACTTAAAATAGTTCTGCCAAATTCAAGTATTAAATCAGATGTAATTTAATGAAAGATAAACCATTAAATATGAACTGGCAAATTACTTATAAATAGGCATTAAGAACAGGCAGCAGATATGTCAGGCCCTAAAAAGGTAAAGTGTAGATAGAAGAGGGGAAGTAGTACAGTTGAAAACACTTCAGTTTTAATTGGCCTAATCAAAAACTTGATGTGTGGGGTGACAAAAGGTTATTTTAATTTGCCTGAGGCAATCACTTTGATTACAAAATTGTTGTAATGTTTGCAGACTAATTTGAATATGTTCATCACAAATGCATAAAGTTGGTAGCTTCCATATCTCCCCTCCATTCAAAGATTACACTGCTACAGCACACAGACTGCATAAATTATTACAGAGGACTACATTTTTAATCTAATGAGTACCGGATAAAATAATGAATAATTGACCACTTAGCTTAAGATATCTCTGTCAACTAGAACAATAAGCTGTGCGACCAGATGCATTTTTCAAATTTCATCCCTTGTAAGTTATTTACAGAACACTTTCTTTTCAAGTGCTTGTTGGTATGCAAATACAATTCTACATGAAGGCACTGATGAGGCTCTGCTGCCATGGCAGTCGTCAGTTCTTGTGATGAAAGCATTTAACCCACTTCATTCTTTGTTAAAATAAAAGGACGACTGGGTTTATCAAGTATTATTTATAGAGAAGCACAGCTTTGGTACTGAAACACCATTTGTTCTGTTGTAAACAGCCAATTGGATGCCATTATACCACAGACACTATGATTCTTGGTGTATGGGTGGAAAATAATTTAAAAGACAACTTGTTCTTGACTCAATTATTTGTCATCTGAATTTTAATATGAGCGAAGGGATGAGGTGGAATTTACACATGGCATTCACCTTCAGTCAAGCTCCTGTTTGAGCAGACGCCTGTTCGATATTTCTCTGACCTCTTCCAGGCACCATTGCAAACATTTCCTTCACGGTGAAGCAGGGTGAAGTCTGTTAAGTCTCCATCGGTCTTTTAAAAACGGACTGCCATAGAAAAGCATATTTTGGATGATACTTGAAATATAAGCTGTATAGGTGGGAGGCATAAAGCATGAGTGAACTTCTCTCAAGGGATCATACAATATTTCTATGGACCACCCTAGAACACAATGAACTCTGTGAAGCTGTGCTTCTCTGTAACATTTTAAAGTATGTTCACATGCTTAGGTGCCACACTTTTCAGTTGTGAAATGTCTCACATTTCTAAACTCTTGGTTTAATGACCGAAGAGAAAAACCTTAGAAGACCTTACAGAGTAATGTCCTTTAATACCAACTAAATGCACCGCCTCTGTGTCAGAGAAAGTTGTTACAATAAATGTATTTTTTATATTTAAATGTTTACATACATAGATTCAAATAGATGACCCCATACAAGACAATAAAAAAGAGTTGCTTCTTTCTTTCGTGAGTGACATTTTCACACAAATCTGATCATGCTGTTGTGTCCAATAGCATTATAACTGGTCCTCTCACTCACCAAAACATAGTTTGCATATAAGATATCATCTTACCATGACGTGAAACTCTACCACAAATACCATTTGCACTCAGTCATACGGACCCAGAATCAAAGCTCTGTATCACTGACGTGACAAAAAAGGAGAAAGAAAAGAAAGAAAAAAAAAAAAGGACCCGAAAGGAAACAGAGTCATTTAGTGGAAAATTCTGAGCACTGTGATACTTGTGCTTGATGAGTACCATCATGAATAAAATAATTAATGTTTTTGACTAGACTGGTACACACCTCGTTTCTTTAAGATCATTATTATTTTCTGCGAAAGCCACCTGTTGAATATGTGTCTGCACACACGCATTTGACACAAACCATTAAAAATGTGTCTAGTGTAATTACTGTGCTTTGCTGTCTCATGATCACAGAATAATTATCTTTCTTTTGGCTAATTTGGGGACTTCTATTGTAGTAAAGAAATATTTGATTTGTTAAGATAGCTGTACTGTTTGCCTACTGATTACATGAAATTATCACTGTAGAGTTATTCACATTTTATTAGTAATTACTAGGTGACAATTAGAGTTCTACTCTCACAAAATAATTATTTCATGTTGCAATATTATTATTAGACTTCATTAATTTGGTGCTGCTGGTGGTGATAAAATTCAAAAGCAGCCTATAATGTATGTCTCCTCAGTTTCAACAAAAAATAAATCTGATGTGCCATTCTGGAGGCCTTGTTCAGTCAAGTATCATGAAAATACCTGTGATACTGTGAAGATGCAGAGTTCTCCTGTAATAACTGTATCACGTGCTCTCGACCTTATGAATATGTAAAAACTTTACATAAAAGTGGGATCATCAAATTGCTTATTAGCTAAAAGAGAAAAGTTTCTTATTGCCAATCAAAATGCAACATTTCCCACTAGTTTCAGTTTGTCCAAAGCCATATATAAAAAGAAACATCATGGCACTTGGTCATATTTCCTTCATTGACAGCGCCTCTATACTTCGATTGCACATACACATCTACCTGCAGCATTTGCTCACCAGTGCACCAAATACGTATTAACATACGTTACCATTACATCAACTTGTACTGTAAAAATATAAAACAATGTTGAATGTTTATGATCACAAAATGAAGTGTCATCAAAATAAAATATTTGAAAAGCAAAATTGATTTATTTATTGTCTTTCTGGGGGAAAAACTAGATGCAGAAGCATCTCTTGTTCCTGTGTGGTTTTCATATTGAGTTATCTTGTCACCAATTCGCTTTAATAACTGTAATAATTTCTTCTAAGTATGTCAAGGTAATACAGAAACTAATTTTTAACAAGACAATTTTTATATACAAAAAAATAAATCAACTAAAAAAGCATTTTTGCAGAGCTGTTTTGAATGTGCTTGTCCTTCAAAATTCAAAGACACAAATTCAATAAACTTTGTAATGAGCAAGTTTTCTCAGGACATATTCTTCAGGGAATGCAACTGCACACAGGATGATAGGATTTGTTTCTCGTGATGAATTAAAATAATTGTGTCTTGGACCTTGAGTTATCTTATAGGTACTTTGAAACAAGTAAGGCTGGAACTCTGATTAAGATAAAATTGGTTTCACTTTCTCTGTGAAGACCACTTGCAGGCAGTGAAATGGAGCATCGGGAGAATTCGCTGTTAAGTGGATGTTTGTGTGCCACCAAAGCTGGGCTACCACAGAATGAGCTAGGCCCAGTCTATAGCAGCCAATTACCAAGAAGTACTTATGTCTACATGAATTCTGTATGAGAGTGAGCACATGTCGGCCCACTACTGAGGAACAAATGTGAATCTATTTATGTGATCTGTGTATCAATCTGTTTGGTTTTACTCTATTGAGGAGGAGGAGTCACATTTTCTTTAATGAAAATATGGAAATATAGTGATGAACCCACAAAGAGTTATTACCCGACTCTGCAGCCACCCTCATAGTTTCTTTCAACTCTTATTTTGGCTTTAAGGCCTACAAACATTTTGGCTCATCACTCTCATGTTTGCATGTAGTCGTGGTGAACAGTCATGGAATATTTAGCAGCTAAAGATTGACACGTTTCTCAGGAGGTGGCAGAAAGCAAAAACCAGAGCTGAAGGGGGAGTAGATGTTAGTCTGAGAAGGGCATATATATGACTCCAAATCAATGCTAATGTTGACTTGTGTCTCTTGGATGTGTTGGATTATCACTGCATACAGTTTTTCCAGTTTGGAAAATACAAAATTATTCAATTATATTGTAGAATTAGATTAATTATAAATAGTCTGCGCTTTTATACTATAGCACTTTTCTACCTTACTGCTTCTTTAAGCACTTTACATTGCTTCTCTTTCATCCATTCACACACACACAATCATACACAGATGCTGGAGCTGCCAT
>OMLM01001381.1:3699-24371 GCA_900302695.1 Helostoma temminkii
GGGTCTGGCTGTCATGAGGGTGAATCCGATTACATTGGTTTTCCTGTTCGGGAAAGTGACGTCGTGTGACTCTATCTATCTATCTATCTATCTATCTATCTATCTATCTATCTATCTATCTATCTATCTGTCTGTCTGTCTATCTATCTATCTATCTATCTATCTATCTATCTATCTATCTATCTATCTATCTATCTATCTATCTATCTATCTATCTATCTATCTATCTATCTATCTATCTATCTGTCTGTCTGTCTGTCTATCTATCTATCTGTCTGTCTGTCTGTCTGTCTGTCTATCTGTCTGTCTGTCTGTCTGTCTGTCTGTCTGTCTGTCTGTCTGTCTGTCTGTCTATCTGTCTGTCTGTCTGTCACTCTGTCAGTTGATTGGCCAATGCCACCAAAATAAAGTCGTTTTGTTATTGTTTGAGCCATACTGACCGAAATGCATAGAAGCTTTGTCACTGTGATAGTTACATTATGATTACAAACTAAATCCTATAAAAATGAACATCTTTAGCAGCTAGTAAATAAGCTAAACAAAAATTAAACCTTTGTACCCCTCCAGTAGACAGACTGTGGCTGATGGTCATGTTCTTTCCACCTTTTGACCTTTTGGATTCAGGAATGGGGAGTATGGTGGAAGGAACTCCATTTTCATTGCTGGATGTTCAGCAAGCCGTTCTCCAACAGTTTCTCAAATCTGGCCTAACTAAATATCTCTCATGTTCTGGTATTACATCTCCGTAAAGTGTATGTAGGAAGGCCAGGAGAAGTGGGGTGTTGTAGGACCGATGTGTGGAATATGTGTGTGCTTCTCAGAAATATTGGAAGATATTGATAACTGAATGGATCATTTTGAATGTGATTCTTAAAACGATGAAAGAATGTTTATAAATTGTGAAGAGTTTTGCTGAGAATGAACTTATCAGGTTTGATCAGTGAGATATAAACAAATGATTTTTGTGCAGATTCGTAGAGAATTGTATTTAAGCTGTTGCAGACATGAACCAAAACAATGCAATTTGCCTGAAGGAATGAGAAATGACACTGGTAATGTTGTGAACAACTGACTAACTGTTCGGAGATCTGAACTTTATGTTTTGAAAAACACTTTTTAAATTTGAGAAATGAGCCAAAGTGAACTGTGATGTCAAACCACAGTAAAATCATCTTCATTTTCTACTCAGGCATTTTAACCTGTCAAACAGCACCAGGTTCCATTCAGGTGCTGCCCCACTGCTGCTCACACTGGGTCACCAGCACACCTGTATACAACAGAGCCGTCGTTAATGCAGCTGTGCCTTTCAGCTGTGTCATGTCAAAATGTCTTGAGAGAAGTTTTTTTGTGTTGACTCACAGGATTTTTGAAGGTACATAGTCAAAAAATATGGATGACATGTAATTCTCACTGCTACAAAAAGCAATGTAGGAAGTTTTCCTGTTGTCCAAAACTAAACTAAACTAACTAACACGGAAGAGAACAATGTCTCTAAACTCAAAGTTGAAGCATCGATTCAACTTTAGTCCACGCTAACTGTATTACCTAATATAATTCTCACACATTTATTTTACGCACATTAGATTAGAAATAACTGCATCTGCAACTGTACAACTTTTACTCAGTTTTTATAATTTTAACCATGTGATTACTTCCTTTGCATTTATTATTGACAGTATAACACATAACAATAATTATGTATAAATGTATGTCCATGAAAGTTTCCTTCCTTACACTTAATCTAATCAACTTGTACAGTGGATGGGCTACAGCTGCTTTCATTTATTTGTTTTTTGAAACTATTAATTAATCCTGTGTTGTGTGATGACAATAAATCAAAACTTTCAAAAACAGGATTAGATAAAATATTGGTATCAGCTTTTAGTCCAATGCATTTTAAGACACTACAAATTACAGGACAGCAAAGTGATGCAGATGTGCTAAAGTGTTTCTATTCACGTGTGAGTTTTTTTGTAACCTGCATTTTTCACTTAGTCTGACTTGGTCACAGCCTGCGCACAAGCACTGAGTCACCACGGCAGCATCATCTCTGTGCAGATTCTTCGTAGCCGTTCACTTGGAGAATTTCTGATGTGTAAATGCTACCAGCTGAGTGCGACTCGATCGCTCTCCCTTTCCACAGACAGCTGCTGGTCGTGAATGCTTTAGCTGCTCTGTGGTAATGAAATCTGAGCACCTGTTATGGCAGGATGACCTCACCTAAAACAGCCAACCTGCCTCAGCTAAATGAGTATAATAATGTGTCTGTCATGGCGGTAGGAGTGTTGCCTGTTGAGTTACAGCACTGCATGTTTTTCATGTGAAAAAGGCAATATTGGCACGTAATGTCAGATTTAGTTACTGCTGTTTTTACAGATTTATATATTCAGGGGCAAACAATGAGAATGAACCTAGGTGGAACTGGAACCCTTAATCCTCCATGGCTGGGAGCTTATCCATTACACCACTAGGTCAACACAGCCACTGATGAATATTCCTGTCACAATGCCCAGAAATCCTCTTTGCAGTATATCTTAAACCATTTGCCTTTCTTGTAATCCCAGGAAATGTATTTAGTGACAGTATAGGTTTTCTAAACATAAGAAAATATATAATCTCATTTCAACAAATAATTACTGTTATCTGGACATACAACACACAGAAAACCATTTCTCTGAGATGTCCAAACATCCAGAAAAACGTGTGTCTTCATCTACTTGGCTTAAACTGAAAGAAATCCCGGTCGATTCGCCCAAATCTTCTCTAATCTTCTCTGTGTCCATTTGAAATGCACAAAGAGTTTTGCCTGACATCAGGCTGCTGCAGCGCTGCTCTTCAAGGAGAGGGGCAGGCAGAAACTGATGTCACCTTCAATCTCGAAAATCATTTTGAAATACTGAGATGCAAAGGGGGAGAGCAGAGGAAAAGGGAACAAGGGTGAGTCAGAGATGGAAAATAAGGGATGGGGGGAAAATAATAACAATATTTATTTATTTATGAATTTGAGTGAAGATACACTTTTTCCTTTTTGTGTTTTATCTTTTATCTTTCACATTTTCCTGTAAATTAAATAGATAAAGCATTCTCACTCACAACGAAGCGAGCAGTCTGTCTGTCAGCACATGGTCGTGTTCAGTGTATGATCTGATGATGTATTGTTACAAAATATAAATGAGTAATAACCAATAAATGTTGAAAGCTAATTTTAATATTCATATTTAAAAAATCTAAAATGCAGTTTGCAATAATTAATAACTATAATGATTGATGAATGTTGTGTGAGTCTTAATCTGGGTGTGACTTTAAACTGATGCCAGTAATTATTCAGCACTTCCTCATGTAAATATCAGCTTATTTATTCTAAACTGAGGTGACAGCTATTCTCTGTGTAACACTTATTAATATGCACCAGCTTTAATCATGTCAATTCTGTGCTGTTCAGACCTCTTTTCAGCAGACACACCTGCATAACTGGGCAAGAAGGGGCTTTGGTCATGGGTATCATGATTATCAATTAGGCTTTTATTGTGAAGTGTATAAATGAAAGCCACTTTGATTAAAAGGCAGATGGCAGCTTGTTTGGAGTTTGGCAAATGACATTTATACACTGTAAAATAAGTTGTAAAGTTAAATGTGACGTTGTGTAAAATAAAAATCATTATACAGTGTTTTTACTTTTGAGCCATGAGTCAATGTTATTTGACTTTTTGCCATTGATTTACACTTAAATGCCTTTATTGTCTTAGCTGGTCGCACAAGGAAGCTGTTGCAGTCCCATGATTATGTTGTTGCTCTGCTGTTCTTTTCTCGTCTCGTTCTCCCATTCTTTTATCTCTACACTTTTCACTCAACCAAACCGGTCAAGGCAGATGGCCGCCCACCCTGAGCCTGGTACTGCTGGAGGTTCTTCCTTCATTAAAGGGAGTTTTTCCTCTCCATTGTTGCCCAGTGCTTGCTCATAGGGGATTTGTTGGGCTTCTCTAAATAACATATTGTTCTAACCTTAACAAAAACCTTGAAATTGAAATTCCAAAATATGATGTGTTTTTTAAGAAATATTTTTACATTGTTTTATGAGTAAAAATACAGAAAAACATTAATTTT
This sequence comes from Helostoma temminkii, assembly GCA_900302695.1. NCBI lineage: Eukaryota > Metazoa > Chordata > Actinopteri > Anabantiformes > Helostomatidae > Helostoma > Helostoma temminkii. Next base: position 7,804 of record OMLM01001381.1, read on the forward strand.
AAAGTCAAAACACATAAAATAACAAAATGTGCAAGAATGTCTTTATTAATATTTCCAATACTTGCGACTATAAATGTATTTTTTATAAAAAAATAAAAACTTATAATAAAAGGTTTAATTTTACAATAAATTTACAATAACAAAAAAGATACAGTGCTGTGCTTTATAAATATATTTTTAAACATTTTAAAAAAATAAGAACAATAATTTTAAACTCAAATAACCTAAATACAAAAGGCTGTTTTATTTTTATAAATATTGTCAGTTTATAACTGTACTACATGAACATATTTTTACAATGTATTAGTAAAATCATCTTAAAAAAGATGCAAGGCTGTGTTTTCTAACTATTGCAAACGCTTATAATTATAGGACTGAAAGAATCTGATGAGACAAAGACATGTAGAGACAGACAACCATTCACACCCTATGGACATTCAGAATCCCCTAATTGCGTAAAGGATAGGAGTTTTAAGACTGATTGCAATGTAAAGACACTTCTTTATCCTGTCTCACGGGCTAGGGTTTCATTAGCAGTTCTTTGCCTGGTGAAATTATTTTTAAAACTGTTTGAATTCCAAACTTAATGTCCAGTAAGACCAGTAGGACTCTGTTTGTTGCAGTCTAAGCCATGCTGTCAGTCATGTTTCAGTTAAGGCTAGCTAACCTCTGCCTACCTGTGAAGCTAACTGTGCTGCTAATTCTTTCACTAGGATTAGCTAACGTTAGCTCGCTGCCAGACACATGCTCTGAAATGTCCAGTGAAAACACCAGAAGCTCCAAATGGATCAATACGAGCGAACCTAAACTAAACACGTACGTTTTGAGAGTTTGCAACAGTGAACAAGGGAGCAGAAAATCACTAGCTGCAGTCCTCACCATGGCAACGCAGTGACGTGACGTCATCCGCAAGCACCTATAAGGTGGGTTACTGGACGTAGGCGGAAGCCCCTCGGATAAAGGCAGCCAATCAGCGCAGTCCTCCTGTCCTATTTGCTGCTGATTGGTTGGACTCGTGGAGGAAGAGGATGTCGGGACAGCAAAGATGTCCGCGCTCATTTGAAAACCTTCTGTAGTCAAATCCACAGTTCGGGACCACGTCTGAATTGTTTTTATGTTGGCAGAGGTGACGACGTGGTGCGCAAGCAAGATTCACACGAAGGAAAGAGAAGGACTCCGCGATAAGAGCCAGATTATTCCTTATTATCAGGTCAGCGGCTAAATGTGTAACAGCTACGTGAAATCTCAAGGCTAGCTGTTGCTAATCGTAGCTAGCGTGCTAATCGAGCAAGTGAAAGCAACGGTAGACTGCGAATATTTAGCATTAGCATGCTAATGCATAAGAGTACTCTATAGCTAGCATTTCAGTCACAGCTAACTGTCAACAATTATTAACGTTATTGTAGCTAATTATATCTATATATTTACTGTCAAATGCTGAGGCTTGGTTTTGGAATTGTTTTTGTGTTGTAAATTTACAGTTAACTGTTAGCAAGTATCGGAGCAGCATGTAACACTAGAAATAGCTAAATACTATATAGAGGTGCATTTGTTGTAATATGTAACATATAAAGTCCACAGCTAGAAAGATAAAGCCCGGTATGGGACTCATCCCGGAAATTGAAAATGACAAATACAGTCATTATGAAAAAAAAGTAACAATCATTTTATTTTCTATTGATCTGCAAGTTATTTTGAAAACTACTGAAGTAGCTATTAAACCAGATGATGTAGCCATTAAGCCAGAAGTTTCGCTTTTTATTCTAAAATAATAACTCAGATCAGTTTAATATAGAATTAATTTTATTATCATCAACTGTAATTATAACATGCATGCTTTGGAAATAAGGCTTAGCGGTAGCACGAGTCTTGAAATCAATTCATTGCATCTTTTTTTTGTCACACCCTGCCCATCCCTGAAGACATTCGTCTTATTAAATATTATTATTAAATAACAATAACAATTTATAATTAATAAAAAATATTATTAAAGCACCTGGCCACGGTAACATATCTGTTGAGGCACATTTCTACTAAAAATATTAGAAAAAAGATACTATAAACATACTAGACAAAAGTACTGTAACTTGAATATAATAATTGTTTCACCTCTACATTAACATGTTTTGAAGGGCAGATGTGTGTAAAGTACATAAACACAAAACCCAAGTAAAAGTGCAAGTATTTGCCTAGAAAAAACACTCTAAACACATTTACAAGTACCAGCTCAAAGCAGCAGTTAGTAAAGGTGCAGATGATTTTAACCACCCTATGTCTTGTCAGGGGCTAATACTTAATAATACATTAGCTCTTAGTTAATGAAGTTTTTATAAGAATCTAACTTGCAAAAAGTAACTAGTAACTCAATCCTGGAAAATAAATGTAAATGTAAGCGAAAGTAATATAAAACGGAAATACTCTTGTAAAGTACAAATATCTCAAAATTGTACAGAAGTAAAGTATTTGAATAAATGTTACTTAGCATCTTTTATGAAAGGACCTCTTTAACCACATTTATAACAACGTGTAGCTCCACATTTTTGACATTTGTCCACTTCAAAATAAGCTTTGCATCATAGTCATGACAATAAGTGATTATAATATTGTCAAAATATATTGCACCAGGTTTCAATGCAAGTTTAATAATTTCAGTGATATTTTTGTGAAACACTGGGTTCTTATGTGTTTAGACAGGCTGCGCTTCTTTTGGGTGCCTCATTTGTCACTATGGCCATCAGGCGTCGCACATTATTTCCATTTTGCTAAAGCTACAGTCATTGCTTATAATATGTTTCTATATTTGGCTTGATATGGGCTAGGTGGCAAGGTATCATTTCTTGTATGGCACAGAATGTAATCTTATCAACATGCACAACACCTCTCAGGTTGTTTCACCCTTGCTTGTTCCCCATTCCTCCCAGAAATAATGCTGATATTTAGAACTCATGTCGGAAGTCGTGTATGAAGAGACAGCCACGATGATTGCCGCAGGGGAATTGCAGTCGTTTGTCCCATTTGGCCGCGAGCACTGCAGGAACCATCCAAACGCCTTCAACCTGCAGCTCAGAGAACTTCAGCCTGCCTCCGAGCTCTGGTCATCAGATGGTGCTGCTGGCCTGGTGGGGTCCCTGCAGGAAGTCAGTCTGCAGGAGAGAGAGAGGGTGAGAGCGCATGGAATTACATGGCTTAGATATATTGTATAATATTTAAGCTATAGTGATAATAAAACACTATACAAAAATGCGGTTCTCGTATATCATTACAAGTCTTGCTTCTGAAAGATTCAGTTCTGTGGATGTGATTTAATTGGCAGGAATGCTGGCAGCTTAGGAAAGGCTGCGTGGGAGGCAAGGAGGAGGATGTGGAGTTTGAAGAAGAGCTCTACACAGCAGGAAATGTTGTTGTCTGGAGCCAGGGCAGTCGGACACAAGCCTCCAGTGTATATAAAGCCTTCACCGTCGACAGCCCAGTGCAGCAGGTAGGTTACAGTCTATATGCTGATTGTCAGTGCTTTTTGTGTGTCTTTGTTTTTTGGCCAAACAAGCTGATGACACTGTCTTTTATTCTGTCTGCAGGCTATATGGTGTAACTTCGCTGTTCCTCAGAACAAGACAGATGGTATGTCATGATATGTTAATAGGTGCATCTGATATGACGATATTAGGTTGTGAGTCATTGTCATGTCTTCATGATCTACCGTACAGTGAGATTGTTTGCATTGTGCTACAGTGCACAGTCAATTAGTTGAAGTTGTGTGGCCTACATCCTATGTCCCTGCAAAGAGGGAATTGATGCAGTGATGTTTTAAATTCCTGTAAAAACTGGAAGATGAGGGTTTTTAAAATAGTTGATCCGCTGTATTAGATACCCAGCTGCATGTGTTTTCCAACACAGCCATTGCACTGCACTTCTTAACCTTTTTTTGAATCTGACCATTCATTTAATTGAATGTCTGTCTGTTATAACATTTATATCTATATACTCTGCTCAAAAAAATAAAGGGAACACCTAATCATTCTGATGTAAGTCCAAGTCAATCACACTTCTGGGATATCAACCTGTCCAGTTTGGAAGCAACACTGATTGTGAATCAATTTTACCTGCTATTGTGCAAATGGAACAGCAACAGGTGGAAATTAGAGGCGATTAGCAAGACAACCCCTATAAAGGAATGGTTCTGCATGTGGCCACAGACCATTTCCCTGTCCTCATCCTTTCTGAATGATTTTTGGTCACATTTGCATTTTGCCAGTGCCCTCACCACTAGAGGTAGCATGAAGTGGTGTCTGCAACCCACAGAATGTGTTCAAGTGGTGCAGCTCGTCCAGGATGGCATACAGTGTGTATGTGGCAAGAAGGTTTGCTGTGTCTCCCAGCACAGTGTCAAGAGCATGGAGGAGATACCAGGAGACAGGCCTGTACACCAGGACAGCACATGTGACAGACGTGACAGAGTCTGGAGATACCGTGGAGAATGTTCTGCTGCCTGCAACATCCTCCAGCATGACCGGTTTGGTGGTGGGTCAGTAATGGTCTGGGGAAGCATTTCCTTGGAGGGCTGCACAGACCTCTATATGCCAGAGGTGTCCTGACTGCCATTATGTACCGGGATCCTCAGACCCATTGTAAGACCATATGCTGGTGCAGTGGGCCCTGGGTTCCTTCTGATGCATGACGATGCTAGGCCTCATGTGGCTGGAGTGTGTCAGCAGTTCCTGCATGATGAAGGCATTGATGCTATGGACTGGCCTGCCCGTTCCCCAGACCTGAATCCAATCGAGCACCTCTGGGACATCACGTCTCGTTCCATGGAGGTCCATGGTGTCCAGGAGTTGACTGATGCCCTGATCCAGGTCTGGGAGGAGATCCCTCAGGAGAACATCCGTCGTCTCATCAGGAGCATGCCCAGACGTTGTAGGGAGTGCATACAGGCACGTGGAGGCCACACACACTACTGAGCCTCATTTTGAATTGTCTTGAGGAATTTCCACAGAAGTTGGATCAGCTTGTGATCTGACTTTTCCACTTTTATTTTGAGTATGATTCTGAATCCAGACTCAATCCAGGGATAATGATTTTGATTTCCATTGATCATTCTTATGTTATTTTGTTCTCAACGCATTCTACTATGTAATGAATAAAGATTTTCAACTGGAAGATTTAAGTCATCGAGATCTAGGATGTGTTGTTTAAGTGTTCCCTTTATTTTTTTGAGCAGTGTATACTAGGTTATGTTGCCTTGTAAGGCTATTTTAAACATGAAAAAGAATTGTGATAAAATCGTGGATCCTGATGTTGCTTGAAAAAAAAATATTGTTGCCATATTGCATGTTACAGTGGAAGAAGTGGAGCAGACGGTGTGTATCGTCCAGGGTAGCTGTATCAATGTTCACACTGTGACTGGGAAGGATTTCATCGCACCGCTACCCTTCCAGGTGAGAGGGAGAAAGGCGCTGGTGTAATATCTTTTATTGCTAAAAGACGAGTAAAGACTTATCAATATCTGCAAAACCATTCAGCTTCCATTGGTGTAACTCACCACAGACTGCCCAGTTTGCCAAACATGAATTGTTGAGGGTACATATTTAATATTCAAAGGTAGAGCTAAAACTCTTTTAACTGATGATCTTGTAGGCGCAACATCGCTGTCAGTGCTCAAGTGAACACACTGACATTCATGTTCCGCTGAGTAAAAGGTCTCTAGCTGTGTCTTTTCTACATAAATGCCTCCTCTGTTGGTGTGTGTACATATAAGCGTGATATTCCCCATGGCTGGACTATTGTCTAGCTAAACAGTAATAATGGAAAATTTGGGTCACCGACAATGGTAATCACCCTTAACCATAGCTGATGTTTTTGTTTAAGTGTGTATTTATATTGTACGCATGCATGTGCTGCATTCATACGTATTTAAGTTAGGTGTGTGTGTGTGTGTGTGTGTCTGAGTCTCTTTGGTCTGTTGCACAGCAACAAGGTGTAATTTAATTCAGTGATGTGTTTTTATGCCCAAGTTGCAGAAGCAGTGTTTGTGGGCTGCTCAGAGAAAATCATATTTTCTGTTACTGTTATTTGTTTTTCTTGCTTGCGGCCTATAAAGGCAGTTTTGAATTATTGGATATTTAGTAGTTGGACGAGTTGACAGCCACTCATTAAATGATGATGCACACAGGCAAAGGGCTGTTTTGTGAGCAGAATGAGGAAGTCCATGTGAGAGCCTTGGTTATAGGAAGCATCCTAATGCTTGAATGTCTGTGGATTCCTTAGGTTTATGCTATATAGCTGACCCTTTATAGGTGGAAAAAATTATTTTCTTATTTTCCATATTGGGTTTAATAAACCGTAATATCAAGAATATGCCTGCAAATATCAGTTATTCTTAAAGCGACTATTTCTAATGGCCTGCTTTGTTTGGCTAACTGTCCATAATCTAGTAAATCCCTGTTTACACCGATAGTTATAGTTATATGCTATTGATAGTATTATTTAATAATAATAATAATAATAGTGACATACTTTATTGATCCCCTTGGTGAAATGTTGTTTGCTCACATTGCACAGTAATATAACGGTAAATTAAAATTGTCTCTGTCTATTGCCTGTTGTTTCCTACAGGTCTCAAATGTCTGGGCGACCAAGTTTGGACTGTTGCTGGAAAGAAAAAGCACAGCGACTGATGCACAGCTTAACCCCCCTGGGTACACACAACACTGCACACTCACATACCCACACTCCCACACACATCAAAGCTCAAAAACTGAACAAATGTGTCTAACCATTGTCATTTGTCTGGTTACTGAGGTACTGACACCTTTTCTCTACAGGGAATCTCTCCCCACAGTGTTCAGCATGCTGCATCCTCTAGATGAAATTGCACCAGTAGTATGTAAGCCTGCAGGTATGACGGATACTTTCTCCCTTTCTTTGTCTATCTAGTCTCACTCTGTCATGTCACAAATAATTTTCATGTTTTCATTGTGTGTGTTTTCCAGGCCTGTTTGAAGGCTCTCGTGTGCAGTATGCGTCTGACTGCACCATGAAGATAGTGTTCAGCTGCTGTCAGACCTCTATAGTTGTCTCCTATGACAGTGTGCAGGGAATACACTCTGTCTGGGTCCTGCGCAAGGTTACACACGATGTGAGTGATAACACACACACACTTTAATGGTGACTATCTGCCCCTAACTTTAAGTTTTGTTCCTTTCATCAGGAACGTTCTTCAGTCTTGCAGTGTCCAGCAGAGCCAGTTGGAACACCGTTGGGTCTGATGCCTTCGGGCTTCTTGACCTCTCATCTACGTAATATCTCCCGCCTGGACTCTCCTGGGAGTAGTGGAGCAGTCGGGCTCAGTTCTGGAACAAGGTAATGAAAAAGAGTTGCACCCTCCATTAGCAGTGTTTTCACTGGTCACATGACTGTAATTGACCCTTGAAAGTCTCTCTTGTTTCTTGCTAGTGTCTGATCACATCCTTGGTTTTCTGCTTTTAGTTGTCCTGTTGGTACAGGGTCTCCTCTCCACTACAGTGCCCTGCACAGCCACCACAGCAAAATCATGACTTCTTCACCAGGACTACACTCACGTATTCATTCTCCAAGTATATCCAACATGGCCGCTCTGAGGTGAGTTTAACTTTGATCAGACACTTTTTTTAAAGAACATAAAAAAGCACAGCTGTCACATATTCACTTCCATCCTTCTGTCTCAGCCGTGCCCACTCTCCAGGCATGGCCGCTCCGTCCTTTTCAGGTGCAGCTCGTTTCAACACGTCTTTCCATAGCCCGTCCCCCAGGGGGCACCATGGCCTGTTGCCCTCTCCTAATAGCACGATAAATGAGACAGTGCTGGTGCCGGAGATGGAGCCTATCATACCTGACCTCTGCATGGAGCAGCTGTGGAGTGAGACAGTCACCGCTGGTTGTCACAGGTAATTACAGGACTAAACATGCAGGGTCTGTACGAGCCCATGATTCATTTATATAAATGACAAGAAATATTTAGGGTGAATTTTTGATTGCGAAAATGCTTTCACTTATCCATTTTGTCATGATGGTCTGTCAAGTTTAGTAGTACATCATCATTTAGAAAATGCATTTTGTATTCACTCTGGTCATTTTTGTGTAATATTAAAATTTGTTTGATGACCTGAATCATTTGTCTGACAAATGCACAAAAAAAAACATTCGTTTTCAGAAATCTAGAAATGTGTTCTCATGTTGTTATGCCAGATAACTTTCTTGGGTTAAAATGAAAATGAAAAATGAAAATGTTTTTGATTTTTTTTGTCATTTTACTCATTTTACTCAAGTTTTTTTGACAGAATAACATTTTTGACAGAATAACATTTTTGACAGAATGACATTTTTACTGTCATATTGTAATTACAGTCTTTTAATCACACTATGAGGACATTTGGTGTCACCCAGATTGAGAGAACCAATCTAAACTGGCCATTATTTACTCAGGTTGTACGATCATTTTTGTTGACAAGTCATGAATAACAGAGTGACAAACCTTGAAGCAATATTTTTACTGTCCTCCAGACCACAAAAGTCTCTAAATTTCTCCTTTTATTTTTAATCAATACTTTTTTATTTTACTGCTGTTCTTGTGATTTAACTGCTGATTTAACTAGTTCATGTAACTTTTTCTGTTTGCAGGGAGATGAGCAGCCAAGCATCTAAAGTATTCCTCACCTCCGACCTCTGTGAGAACCGCTACCTCTGTTTCCTGGTAGAGTCTCATCAACAGCTCAGGTCAACGCACAGACAAAATTATTACTTGATACAAACACAAGCAGTAAAAGTTTCACGTAATCTAAAAGCCCTAAGGACATACAAAGCAAAGCAAACTGTTTTAAATGTAATAACTATTGTATATCTCTGTTACTTTAAATCCCTATTTATCACTCTGCGCATGGTTTGGAGTGAAATCCCTCCAGGGAAAATCTTTTTTTCATTCATCATTGTTCCCACAGGTGTGTTAAGTTAATTGAGAGCAACAATACGTCTCAGCTCATCTTCGGCTCTGTCACAACAATCCCTGCCAAAGATGCAGAACCTTTGCAGGTAAATTCCAATAATTTGGCTTTATAAGATTTCTAGTGGTAAGCAAAGATTACAGTCGTGAAAATCCAGTGCCTCACTTTTTTTTATTCTGTGTGTTTTTCAGTTTGTTTGTTTTTTTTTTTAAATAAATAAAATCATCTCATTGTAGTGGTCTTAGGCTAGAGATATACTTGGCGCCGGCACGTTCTCAGCTTGGGGTTTGGTCTGTTGACGGTGCATGTCTCCCAGAATTAACATGACGGATTGGCAGATTGCAATCTTGAGGGATCCAGTAGGAGCAGTGTATTTCCAATATAAATCCTTACTTTTGTTGAGACTGTAATTCATTAAGTACTGTGTTTTGCTTTATGGTTGAAATTGCAAAGGTTTGCTGTTAATATGTAACTTTAAGATAGTGGTGCATGTGCTGCATGTGTTCACTATTTGTATTATAAATGTCCCTTTGTTGACACTGTAAGTGCTGTGATTTCCTGTAGGTTGAAACTGCAAAAACCTTCCATTGAAGGTTAGTGTTGGGTAAATACAACCTCAGACAAACCATAACATAACCTTTTAAACTATGCAATGATTTTTTTTGACAAAAATGAAGCCAAAAAGAAAGTAAAGTAAGTTGTGCTGCTAGTCAACAGACCCTTGAATAAGGGATCATCACCTGTGCAGACCTTTTTGCAGTTTTCTGACCTGGAGCATTCAGGTGTTTAATAATATACCAAGAGGAAAAGACATAAGCAATGGTCTTAGCATTTGTTGGTGCACATCAATCTGGAATAGCTTTAAAACCATTTCCAAACAATTTGTAATTCAGTGTTCTACAGTGAGAAAGATCCTGTACAATAGCTAAAGCTTGATTGAAATTGGGTCATGTAACAGGACAATGATCCGAAGCACACAAGTAAATCTGCATCAGAATAGCCGAAAAATAAGAAAGAGCTGTGCATACGTGAATAGCCAAAACCTCAATGAACTGAAGTAATGTTGTAAAGATGAGTGCGCCAGAATTTCTCCACAGTGATGTGATAGTCATACAAGAAATGCTTAGTTCAGGTTATTGCTGCTAAAGGTGGATCTTCAAGCTGTTCAATCATGGGGGCACTTGGAATTGCCCACATGTTTATTTATTTTTCTTTCTTTGCTACATTTTAAATAAAGTTATGTTTTTGTTTGTCTGAGGTTGTATGTGCCCAATACTAAAACTACATTTTTTTGAGTAAAAAAAATATAATTAAATAAGGGGAAATAAGTTTCCACGTGACTGTAGTATCGGCTGTTTCCTAATCAAACCGAGCACAATCTATTTTAGTCAGTGAATAAGTTTACTACTTTTATAATTTAAAATATCCACAGAATACAGTAAATTATATTTTCAGTATGTTATTATATTGTACACAGTGGTGCACCTGTACAATGTAAACAAATCAAATCTTATTCATAAAGCTCAGTTATAGAGATCACAAATTTACCTCAAGGAGTTTTACAATCTTTACAACAACCATGCCCTCAGTTCTTACAATCTTGAATCAGGGTTGTTTCAGTCAGATGGCATAAATCACAATGTTTTCCAGCATGTGTGTAAAATCATGCAAAATATTCAATTGGCTTTTATTCAACTGTTAGACTTAACATCAGTCACAACAAAAGCTTTAATACATAGTTTTTAGTTGTGATTTCTTTCCATGGGTAATAATATTGTAGCATTTCCAGTTTCTACTGTGTAAAACTGTCCAAATGCTTTATCTGACCACCAGATTGCACGTTCCTAACAATACAACTTTGGTCCTCAGAATACAGGTGCTACGCTGGTTCTGGAGGCCTGTGGCAGCTTAGTTCTCTACACAGGAATCATGAGGGTAAGGATGGACTCAAATCACCAAGACTTCAGATTAGTTCAACAGTGTTAATATTGGGTGATGAAATGGTGAGATTGCTTTCTTTGGGTCCCTCCAGGTCAGCAAAGTGTTTGTCCCTGGCCTCCTGTCGCCCACCTTCAGCCTGAATAACCACCTCCCTCATCTCATCACACCTGTAGAGAATGTTAGCACGCCGGCTAATGCTGGCAGGCACCTTCAGCGACTGGATGAGGTACCAGCATGTGATGTAAACATATGGGTCATTATGCAGATTGATAGTTTAAATTGCTACTTACTACTACTAAATTATACCTTACGACCTGTATTGCTACCCTCGTCTTTATCGTGATCCATTTTCCCTTTTTCTGCTTTTGCGTCAATTCATCTTCTCTCCTTCAGGCTGTGATGCCTTCACCAGTTTCAGAGCTGAGGGGTCCGAACCTTAAACATCACGAAGGTTCATTTTTGGAGGATTATACCTTCCAACAAACCACACCCTACATCCACGCCTTGCGGGATGCCGTATGCAACCGAGTCACTCTGGTAGGTTGTCAAGAAGGCAAACAAATGACTTTTGGCTAACTCCAAGTGTTTGGTAGCATGAAAACTTGCCAGAATTTAATTAATTTAGGTTAATCATACAATGCTAGCAGAGTTTAAGACACATCAGTTCAGTGTTCTCCTTCTCAGGAATTAAAAGTTACAAGTTATGGTTGCTTTATTTTACTGAACTTCGAGGCAAAATACAGAACGCGCTGTTCCAGATTTATGCATGCAGGTGATGTCTGTAAAGACTAAGAGCCTTTAAATTGGCATCAGTTATGTCTTAGCACTCATCTTAGTTAACAGATTAAACACACTTATTTTAATGAGACTTCAGAAGCTGTTGTTCTGTGCACAGGTCAGAAAATTAAACTAACCAACATACAGCTGACTATAACATAAATAAAGCATCTTTGTCTGGTTTCTGTGCAAGGAGACGTAGACGTACATTCACCAGAGCTTCAGACTGACTGCTGTTTGACTGTTGTAACCATTCATAAAAAGATCAGTCAGCCCCCCGCCTCAAGGTGTTGATGCTAGTCAGTGACGTGTGTGATTCAGGCCCATTAAAATCTGAATGAAAGCCACAAAGCTATGAGTGCGTTTCTGGCTCCTGGGTTAATCCTGTCAGATCTGGTGCAGACAGCCTCTTCAGCCGTGGGACACCAACAGAACGTCAGTGTTTCGTTCTCTCAGGCTGCTGCTTTTTGATGTGTTTGCCTTTGTTTTATTGATTATTTTTTTGCCCCTCGATTTGTCAGCTGGACAAAATTTGTTTTCTAATGCAGCTGGCTGGAGTTTCTTTTTCCTGATATGCCAGATTTTTTTAATTACTTGCATGATTTTATTAGAGACAGACTGGATATGTTTTTTTTACAGTAAGCACTGGTTCCAATTTCCACTCTGTACCATACAGTGAGTGTTGTCCAGACTGTGTCTATGTGGGATGAATCTTTCAAGTGTGCTCCATTTCCGCTTGGAGACAATCAATCACTGCACACACTAATTTATTTTTCCATCAAGCTGATTTTTTTTTCTTCTCTGGAGGTATTTCATTGCCTCGTGGTGGACAATAGACATTTTATCAGATGTTTTAACAAGTCAAACTAGGAGAAGCAGGGGGTAAATAATCCATTTAAATACCTAGTTCTGTATGCTGCCTCACTGTCATTCTCTTATTGGAGCCATTTGTAATGTTATTAGTAACACCAGCACTGCACTGCCACAACACTTGGATCCAATATGAAAATGAAAAGCAAGTGTTTAAATTGAATGTGTGCACATCATTTCTGTCTTTCTAGGAACTCAGCAGTGGCACAATGCTGAGGATATCCATCCCAGAAATTGCTACCTCAGAACTGGGTGAGACACACATACACACACACAAAAACATTGTTGACATAATGCATGTCCTCTTACCCTAATCGTGGCTATCACAACCAGATACCGGACCTTATTCATTATCCTTACCTAAACCTTATTCTACCCTTGATGTCGTCAGGCTGTTGTTAAGGACCAGCCAGAATTTCCTCAAAATGCCAAAAGATCATGAGTCCAACAGTACCAGAGAATAACATGTGCACGTAATAAATAGTTAATCAATAATATTAAATACTGTCTTCACAGATAAACTTAACAACAGGCATTGTAACATTCACTGTTGTTGTCACGTCAGTCAGTAATTTCTTTCAGTTGCTAAAATGTGTACTTTAACACACAGACACATAGATGGCTGAGTCAGAGCAGTTAGGTCCTGAAAATTAGGTTTGAGAGCTACCCTGTGTTGTAACACAGTGACGTACAGTCTTGATGTATTGAGGATGCCATTACAAGGTACACACACACACACAGCATTCCACTGATGGTAGTTACATTTGTGAAGTTTACATGTCAAAAGCACGTCGTACGTTTTTTCCCCATTATCATCAGTTTCATTTTTTTATCTATCTTAGTTAATTATCTATGGCAAACATTTTAAAATTGGACTTTACTGAAGATAAACATGACTTTACATGAACTCAGGTTTTGCTTTGGAGCTTTATGCTTTAAACCTACTGCGATACATAAAATATTAATTACACAGGGATAATATTTTTGACCTTCTCTGTTTTTATGTCTCAGAAGCCTAATTCAGCTGATGACCAACCACTTGAGATAAATTAATGTGTATGTGTGTGTATATACTGAAAATATATTTTATTTTCTAAACAATTAAAGCAGTAGTCAGAACCTGGGTCTGTTTGCATCTCAACATTTGCTCAAGTTTTCTGATCGTTTACTAGCTTAAGTTAAAGCTCACTTTTTTAGGCCCTGTTTCACCAAGGTGTGTGTATAACACTTCAGTGTGTGCCTGCCTTTTTGTCTTTACTATGCATTTAGTAATCGATCCTACAGATGAGACTACCTCCCTCTAATGAAATGGCATTAATCCACCTCCTCCCTGACCTTTCCCCACACTGGATGTACAATTAAGATAGGCTGGTGATGCTGATTAGGAATCTGATCGGTCGGAGTTGTTTGGAGACACTGTACAACTAATTACTGTTGTAGTGGTGGTTCTTTTTAATTTCCTTTTTTTGTTTGCTGATATTAAGGAAGAGAGACTAAACGTGAGATGATTACCAATGAACTGTTCAGTTAAAATGAATAAATAAGATGCTTGTTTCCCATGGCTGATTCACACATTTGCTGGAAATGATATAAATTATTATATTAGATTATCAGAGTTTTCTCAATCTAACTTACAAACGAACAGGCATTCTTGTTGTTCTTCAGCTTTTTCCTTTTACCAAATGTCTAATAATGACATAGTGTGTTCAAAAGATTTGGAGAAGGCATGCATAACTAACAAGCACGCATGGTAAAAATGCAGGTATTTATTAATATGAATCCATTGATTAATAACAAACCATTATAATAATCAACTGATACAGAAAAACAGTAGTCAATATTTTGCCATTTGATAATTTTATTAGAAATTCAGCAATAGATAAATCACGGGGAAAATGAGGAGTGGCGTACAACAAAGGTCCATTTTTAAATTATTTTTTATTAGGAGTGAAACTTTTAATTTCTATTTTAATTTCTGTTTTTATCAATGAGCGTCCAAAACATTAGAGAGACCTCTTAACGTAACGTACTCCAGTACGACTCCACCACCCACAATACCCTTAATAATGCACATGTAGTAGAATTATCACATTTCTACAAATTATAACTTTGTAGATGTAGAATTCGTGGCGGAGCTGTTGGATTGGATTGCATTGGATTTACAGGTGGTCATAATGTTATGCCTGATCGGTGTGTATGTGGCCACTTTTTCCATCCCTTTTCTCCTCTGGTTTGTTTCAGTGACAAAATGCCTCCAAGCGATTTGTTTCATCCTACCTAAAGAAGCTGCCATGAAGGTTGGTGGTTAATTTTTGAAAACAATGCTGCAAATACTCACCTGTTCATCAGTAATGCTGTGTCAGCGCAATTACAGAAACTTTTACATATGGAAAATGTAACAGTGTGCAGTGAGACTTTTTTTTTTTTTTTTAACATTCATGTCACAGTCATGTGGGTCTTAGTTTTATCTAAAATGTCAGATATCAAAACCAACAAACATTTTGCTTTGATGAAAAAATATTTTTGTGTTAATTTCCTTTTGGCTTATTTAATAAAATGTTTTAATAAAAATGTTGTTATGCAGGTTTTGGTGAAGTGGTATAACATCTACAATGCTCCTGGTGGTCCCAGTGCCCACGCAGAGTGGAACCTGTTTGTCACCTGTTTCATGACACTGATGGGCTATAACACTGAGCGCCTGACCTGGACAAGAAACGTGAGTTTGTTGTAAATCTGCTAAACCAAATTTAGCTTTGATCACTAATTCACATGTCTTGACCTTGTTCGCTGTCCTCTCCCATCTTTCCCCAGCTGCATTTTGAAGTGCCTCTCTCTCCAGTGATTGCAGCCAAGAAGGCACGTCCCTCTGATGGAGGCTCTGATGAGGTGTGTGACGAAAGTATGATCTGTTGTGATGGGTGTGGCACAATTATCACCAATCACCATCTTTGACATCTAGTTTAAAATAAGTTGTAGACTTAAATAAGCTTTTTAAAGTAATGACATTTTAGTACTGATTTCCAGACCTGGAAAACATTCAGGAAATCATCTTCATCTCACTATGTCAACTACAAACTCCATTTGCTCCATCTGAAGTTTAAAAAAAATATTCTGATCAAATTTTTCATTTGTCAATTCACTTGAACCTTTTTCTATCAGACAAAAGTACAAAGAGAATATTTTCATTGTTTTCACTGATCAGATTCATTGTATTTAGTAAATGTTATTGTTTCTGGGCCTGGGAATATTTGGAAAGTTGTTGTCACCTAAAACAGTCAGTGGCTGCATCCAGGAATGCAATCTGTTATCTGTGGCTCAGGGCTCAAGCTCATGTCAGGTAGACTGAAAGACAATGGAAATGCCTGAGTCCACATTTCAGCCTGTTTTCAGACGATGTGCCCTTGTTGCCATGGACGAAAATGACCATCCAGACTGTTATCAGAAAAGAAAAGGTGCAAAAGCCAGCATCTGATACATCAGAACTCATGGGGATTTCCCATAAAATCACTGGATATGTCAGCAGGGCAAGGCCAGGCCTCAATCTGCACATGCTACAACTGTGGCTTAGTAGACCCAGAAAGCATGTGCTCGACTGCCCTGCCTAAGATCAATATGTGTTGTACTATTTCAACAGGAGCATGTATAGAGGAAAATGAATATGGATTATTTAAAAACACGAATAATAAGTATCCTCAAACAACCCATACATAACACACTGAGGAAGGCAAGTGTGCCATTACATGCTGGTGTATCCTAGCAATGTGTTAGCCCATATTTAATAAAGGTCTTTAATACTTTTAAACAAAAGACCAATTGGATTTAGTATGCCACCTCCTATCATAAATGTTTGTGATATTTTCCATCAATTGTGCTTGTGTTTGAATTATTTTTAATTAGTGTCCTCAGTTTAGAAATTATTAAAAAGTGTTATCAAAATAAAACGTGACATAGAACAGTAGTGGAAATGCTCCTGTCTTTTTTGAGCCTGTTGCAGGCACCAACTAT
>OMLM01001381.1:26817-39656 GCA_900302695.1 Helostoma temminkii
TTCTTTGAGTGTTAAGTGTGTGTGTGTGTGTGTGTGTGTGTGTGTGTGTGTGTGTGTGTGTGTGTGTTTGTGTGTGTGTTTGTGTGTGTGTGTGTGTGTGTGCGTGTGTGTTTGTGTGTGTGTGTGTGTGTGTGCGTGCGCGTGCGTGTGTGTGTGTGTGTGTGTGTGTGTGCGCGCGTGCGTGCGTGCGCGCGCGATGTCTGCATTAGCTGCAGCAAAGAAGGAGAGTGAGTGGAGTGCTTTTACTGGTTATTTATAAGCTGGTATGGGAAGTAAAGTAGTGTTCACATGGAACAGAATGAATGTGAAAGAGCAGAGCAGAGCTTTATTACACAAAGGTTACAAAACAGAAGAGACTTGTGACATTTATCACAACAATCAAAACGTGGTCCTTTTTTTTCACCAACTGCTTTTAACTGTCATCATGAGAAGTAAAGGTGAACTCATTGTTCTTTGTTCTCTGTGAAAGCTTGTGAGCAGTCGAGGCTCTTAGGAACATGTACTGAGAAGGTGACTGCTGTGATTGGTGAGGGTGACAATAACGAAATAGGTGGAGTGGGAGATTGAAGCACTCTTTGGCGTAATTGGCCAGTGTTGGTTAGTATGTGGGCTGTTGTGAAGTATGGTAGAAATTTTTACCCACTTTCTGATTCATCACAGTTCAGCATAAGTAATAATCACAACTGTTTTATTAGATATTGTTTTTGTTTTCAAATTTGTATTAAAATAATTTAAGCAGTAATTTAGACCCTTTACATATCTTACATTTCCATTGCATTATCAGTGTAGTTTCAACAGATAAGGATTTCACTCACTTAGAGAAATGACGCATCAAGACTACACCCTTTGATTTTAGTCATATTTAAAACTCTGTCTCCACGAGGTCCATTCATTTTTTGGAATTACTATATTAGATTTATATATTTGTCATTTGTAGTATTAAATATTGGATTTAATTTTTGCAATCTACATTTTAGTAACAATACAGAACCCTGGACTGGTTTCAGTGACATATAATGAAAATGTGCATCATCGTCAGCTCAGGATAGCTTTATTTCCTTATGTGTAACGGCAGGTTTGCAGCAGCTCACCAGCTAGACCAACAGATAGAATCTGTAGATGTTAATCACAAGACTACAACGAACAAAGGCTACAAGTCTAAAAACGATATGTGGAATTGATAGTAACATACATGCATAAATAAATAACATACAACACAAATAAAAAAAAAACTAAAACACAAGCACAAACAACATACAGAAATAAAGAGAATGCTGAAAGGCAAAACATTTTAGATGAGTTATTAGCTCTGGCACACAGACACACAGGAAATTGTGTGAGGATTTGGCATGGGGATTAAAAACAATTGATTATTTGTTGTTCAGCAGATTAGTAATAACTCATGGCTGTTACTTGTGCTATGTATTTAATTACTGCTCACATCAAGTTAAATGCCACTGTCTCTTTGAGGAAAGGAGCCGTTTTTATCTCTGGTTGTTGTTCTGCTGCATCCAGCTGTGCAGCGACATGGAAGCACTAAGTAGATTTGATAACTCAGTGGTGAGAGATTAGAAACTTTTTTGTCTGATGCTTATCCTGTAGATAACTTTAGTATTATCACACACAAACAAATCAGCATGTACTTTCTCACCTGCCAGCTTACACATTCTGCCAAATGTTGTAGTGATCATTGACAAGCAATGTGAATATCCATTGTTATTGTTAATATTATGTACGTACGTACGTTGAGAGTCACCAAAAGTCAAAGTCCTTGTAAGTGCAAATGTGCATCTCCAGTATTATATTAATGTATGTTAAACTTATTTTGTTTGCAGAGACCTCCAACTGGAAGAGTATTTGGATCTGTACTGGAGAGACTACCCTTCATTAATCAGTGGCTTCACTGAGACCTGTCTCGTAGACCAGGGCAAGTCCCATTTAAGAGTCTATAATGATATCAAGTCAGGAAGTAGACAAGACATGTTATAGTAGAATAGATTGAGCAGCATTGTCTGCTGCTGATAAACGCTGACTTTAATTTTGTACGTCTGAAGCATCTTAAATAGTAAATATGCACAGGGTTTGGAAAGAACACAGGGAAAGACTTTTAAGTACTTTTCTGAGGGCAGTGAAACAATGTAATGCTCTATTAATAATGGTAGACGGTATTTGGATAATAACACTAGAAGCTAAGGCCTTTAAAATGACAAAGTAAAATCACAACCCTTTGATTGTCTCTGAACATCTTGAGTACAAATAATGAAACATTTATTCCGTTGTCTCCTTCTTGCCTTTGCTTCCTCCCTGTCCTGTCTTGTTTTCTCTTCACAATCCATACACTCTGTATTTTGTGCCTCTGCCTCACCTGTCCCACCTCAGCTCTGGTTGATCAGATGCAGCGTCCGTCCTTCCTGAGTGCAGATCCTCCCTGTGTTTTCAGCTGGCTAAGTAGCTGTCTAAAAGGGGAGGAGGTCCCACCTTTCCCATACCTGGCCAGCATCTGTCAGAGGACCAGGCTGCTTGTTCTGGTACGACCAAATGTTCTCTCAGGATTTTATACAATAAAGTGTTTGTATCATAGTCACTGTTCATTCTGTAGTGTGTAGTCATGCAATTTACGTGATTTTAGCAATTATTCCTTTCAGGTTATGTTGCACCAAGAGTAATACGAAAACAACAATCCCTAAAACTGGGTTATTGTCTTTTTATTTCTCTTTTTTGTTGGCTTTATGGCAGCAGGGAGGTAGAAACAAGCAGGAAAACAAGGCTACGTTGTACATATCTGAGACAACCACGTGACATTTGTTCTTAAAGTAGATTATGACAAATTCTGTATGGTGTTGCACCTGCTGCTAGCAAATGTAATGATTACCTGGACAAAAATATATTGATATATTTATGAGACCACAAACCCTCGTAAATCACACTAATAGATACAGTATAAAAGAAAATGCACATTACATTTATACTCTGCTTTGACATGGTTCTGTTGCTCTTTTTAAACTTGACTTTCTACCTGCTCCCAGTATTTCTGGTGTGTGTGAACAAGAGAGAGAGAAAGAAAATTAGTGATTGAGACACAGTCAGATAATCTGTTGGTGCCGCATGTCTGATTTTTCTGAACATAAAGAGCAATTATGGATGAAGATGTGTACATGCATGGTGAGTGTGGTGCTGATGGATTCAACCTTCACTTATCAAGGCAGGAAGGGCACTTGAACAAAACGTCTTTAAGTTCAAGCTGCCAGAGTTTTGTCGAGGATGATGGAGGTGAAGGGTTATCCTCAGTTTCTGCCTCTACGTTAACACAAGGTATGCAAACTGACTATGTGATGGACAGACGAAAAGAAATAATCAACACTTTAAATGGTCAATACAGAAGGCTGAATTTTGTCTTTGCTGGTGCATGCTGGTGTTTCTGTATTTCAGTTTTTAACTACTGCTGCTGTTTGCCTATAGGTGGGGCAGGATGCTGACACAGCAGCATTTTGCTCACAAATTTGGTTTCTTCATATCAATCATACAGTGTACTTGTACATCTTATTGTAGGCTTTAGTCCTTCTTTTGACCCTCGTACAGTTTCTCGTTGCAGCATAGTGCCTTATACTGTGACGCAGAAGGAATAATGCTGTTATAACTGAAATGGTTCAAGCATTCTGGTGTGCCCCTCTGATTAATAATGCCTCCTACATATTTTTTCATCAGTTCTACTCTTGCTCTTCAGTTCAAATGTGAGAAAGAAGATGCATCTTCAGATCCACTTTCACTGTTTTTTATCTCTCTTTATCTGTTTGTGTCTCTATTCTCAGAGTTATGCTCTTTACATCATTGGGGATGGAAATGCTACATCAGCAGATGTCTCAAAGTACCTGGTCAAGCTCTCTGCAGGTCTGTTTGTGCACGTGTGTGTTTTATGACCACACTTAAATATTGTCAACTTGTTTTGGACTGTATCCTGTGTTTTGGCAGTGTGTGTTTCTGTCTAATCTCCGAATGTGTGTGTGTACTTGGGCATATGAACATATATTGACTTCCTGCCACTCCTATAGTTCCACGCTTTAGGGCCCAGTGACACAAAAAGAGAAATGAGTGATGCAGGTTTTCATGTCACCTAATTCAACTCATTGTTTTTGCTTTGACAAAAACCCAATATAGCTGTGAGTCACTGTAGGTATTTGACCAAGCCTCTTTCCTCTGACACAAATTTACTTTGTAGGCGTGGTGAGTGCTTCCAGGGTGACTTTTCAGCTCAGCAACAACTAATTTCATGAATGTAATTCTCTTCAAATGACCTGTATTTAACACCTTCATTTTAGTGTCTATTCTTTTTAGTGACACATTTTAGCAATCGTTCAGTCAAAACAAAAGTTGTCAGTTGCACAGTTTTATGAATTGACTAAATTTGTGATGAACACAGCAAGTAAAACCTCTTGACCTCTGCTGTCACACTCTCTCATCCCTGTTCTAGGCCAGAAGACCTGTGCCAGTGAACCACACTACAGAAGGTAATTCAGCTTGCTGCAGTGAAAGGAAGAATATTGTCTTTGGCGGTTTGGTAGCAGCTAAAAGAAATTATGTAGAATGAAAGCCTTAGTGTTCTTCTTCTGCTTATTAATTTAAAAAAGCTTCACGTAGAAACAGAATTGATTTTAGAAACGCTTATACAGTTCTATGTTTTCTTTCTATAAAGTCTATACATATATATTAAGAAATTTTTGGGATTATCTTGAGTTAAATGACCGCTTTACAAATGTTAATTGTATTAAGTGTGTCTTTATTCTAGACAGAGTAGTGTGAAGGTCAAGCTTTCCAGTGAGAGCCTAGCTGAGCAACTTGTGGTCTGGCTCACCTCAGAAGGTAAGAACAGCAGGCGCTGTTTCAGCAGAGGAAGGTTTTCTGAAACCATATCCTCTTTTTCAGCACCACAGTTGTTTGCATTAATGCAAATTTACACATTCACACCTGTCTGACGAAACCACAGTCTGTGAGACTACATGTCTGCAGTACTAAGCAGTACTAAGCAGTACTAAGCAGACACACATTGTCACACACTTGTTGCACACTTTCCTTACTGATACAAAGCTAGTTGCTGTATTGTTGTCTTGTTTCATGTGAGACAATGAAATATGATCTAGGAAGTCCAGATTGTTTGGATTGATTCAAGTGTTTAAAGCTTTTTATACAGGAGAACACAGCACAGTGTGTAATCTACCAGTAATGTCTGTTTGCATGCACATGATTGGCCAGTGCACCACTTGTCAGGTGATGTGAAGTTGCATTGTAGAAATAGTTGAACCAGATTCAACATTCAAAACTGTGCACACATGTCTTGAGTAAACTCAGAGCCTCTGTTTATATCTAGGAACTTATTAATTACAAATTATTCATACAGTAAAATCCAAGAAGTTGTACATGATGTAAAGTTTATGTTACTGTGACTTACAAATGTGTGTAAAGCACAATTAGACACAACAGTTTTTTAATGACCTTAAATATTAAATAAATTATGTAATGCAATACCAATTCCTTAGAAGTCGGGATGCTGTATAAATATGCATAAAAACAAAATGATTTGCAGATCTCATAAACACATATTTTATACACAATAGGACACAGAAAACATATCAAATGTTAAACTGCGAAAATGAACCATTTTAAGAAAAAAAAGTGGTACTTCAGAAACTGATGGAAGCAACATGTCTCAAAAAAATTATAGGATTAACAGAAAAATGTGCAGAAAATTGCTGCTGTCTGTAGTTTCTTTTGGAGGAGTTTTTGAAATGGGACATGCTTGTGCAATTGTTTTTCAGCTCAAAGAAGATACTTTAAATCTGGAACCGGCTTATGTAACGCTCAACCCTCTAATTTAACTGGTTTAGGTTTCACCCTGAAGGACCTGGAGTCTGTTCCCTTCGGTGTGGCTTTGCCCATCAGAGAGGCCATCTACCGCTGCCGTGAGCAGCCGTGTTCTGATTGGTCAGAGGAGGTCTGTTTGCTGATTGGGCGACAGGATCTGACCAAACAAGCACACAAGATGACCCTGGCCAAGAGCAAAGCTGTGAGTGTGAAATACATTAAAAATGTATTAAAAGCTGTTTTCATTTAGTGGTTAACTGAGGATATTGTATGCTATTTCATTTCAGCCGTCTGAAAACACATTATCATGAACAAATTCTCATATTTTTAATCTTTACCATCCAAACCTTGTTCCTCCTGATATTTGTGCTCACTCCATAGAATGTTTTAAAAACCTAATGCCAAATTAATTTCAGATTTTTCCAGTGACTAACATTCCCAAGCTGTGAAAACTTCTCTCACTTATTATTACCTGTAATATGCAGAAGAACCAAAAATAAAACAAGGTCAAAATATCCTAAACCTGTAATTATAATAGATACCAAAAATTACCTTTCTGTGGTGGGAGCAGCCATTTTCTCCCCATCAAATGAAAGGAATAAATGTTAAAACATGTCAGACACTGACACAAGATTATCCAAACTGTTTTCTGTAATTAAAGGGATTTTATCTGACAGGCATTTCTGTGTGCCTTCAGTCTGTAGGTTCAGGTCTGTCCTTGGAGCCTCCTGCAACTACAGAAGCAGATGAGGAGGAAGATGGGATGTCAGACATAATTCAAGAGGTAACAGGTTCAGTAAACATAATCTCTTGCAATCTGATCTGTCTCCACTACAGAATTTCATTCCTAAACTGTATTAGTTATCCAAAGAAGGCTAAGATTTAGCTTTTACATAAAGATAAAGACACCTCAACAGGGGTTCGTGAGAGGAAATTATTAAATTAATTCCTTCTGTTATCTCTCATTCAGGTAACAGGACTAATCTGGAGTCAAGATTTGAGGGTCCAGGAGGTCAGAAGGCTCCTCCAGAGCTCCAGGCCAGTACGGGTCAGTGTCGTCCAGCTACCGGAGGTTTCCGACCACGAGTACATAGAGGAGAAAGAAAACAAGTGAGTAGAATGCATACTAACATATTTTCATTTCCTGATTGCTTTTATGAATTTTTAATGCCTCAAGCATATCTCATCACTTTGTAAAATGTTTAACTGCCACAAATAATTTATGTTATGTCTCTTCTCTCTTTCCCAGACTCCTGCAACTGTGTCAAAGGACAATGGCTCTCCCCGTAGGACGAGGCCTTTTCACTCTCTTCTCATATCACCCTGTACCAACCGAACCGTTACCTGTCCCCAAACTCAACCTGACAGGTAATGAACAATATAATTCTGAGGCAAAGAGGCAATGGTCCTGCTTACTGGTCAGTTCTGGCTTTTAAACAGGAAACCACACAGGGAGGTCTGAATGTGGTAAATTCTCATACTACCTGCTGTCATATGAGAGAACTGATGAACATAAGTAAAATTGTGGTGCACTGAGATTTTAATCTTCATCATGGAGGATATTGGGCTGTACTTTACGTTTACACATTTACATTTAGTCATTTGGTAGAAGCTTTTATCCAAAGCGACTTACAAGTAAGGTACAAAGCAGCAAAAATCTAATTAAAGGAGAAAACATTAAAGTTAAATGCTATAAGGAGAAGTGTGTCCGTGTCCGCAGTGAGGCTGCTGATCATGCAGAGTTCAGTGGCTCATTCCACCATCATGGGACCACTGACCTGAAGAGCTTAGTTTGGGATTTTTGTGTGGTGATGGGATGACTAGATGCCATCCGTTTGCACAGCGCAGTGGAAGGGATTGTAGACCTGAATGAGGGAGGGCTGTTGAGTTGACCACTCTGTGGGCAAGAGTCAGAGCTTTGAACCCGAGGCAGCAGCTACAGGAAGACAGTGCAGAGATCTGAGAAGTGTGTGTCCTTTTTGGCTGATCAAAGATGAGCCGTGCTGCTGCCGTGTCTTGAAATACACTTTTATTCGTTTTCAGTTAGTAGCCACAGTGGTATTAATAGGCCATTAATACCACATGGAGGTTTTAATGTTGTGAATAACAGCAAATCAAAACACACAGTGCATCGGAGCTGGCTGCGCATGGAGCTGCGCATGGAGCTGCGCATGGAGCTGCGCATGGAGCTGCGCATGGAGCTGCGCATGGAGCTGCGCATGGGGGCACACAGCTGCAGACCAGGCAGAGCGTTCGTGCTGAACCCTGTCCACCACTACATCAAAACCGCCAGGTGGTGTTATTACTGTGGCTAATTTTGATCGGAATATGACACTTAGTGGTACGTGATATTAATTTTCAACTGTCACATGTAATGTGGCAAAACAGGATCTGACATGCACAACAGAGATGTAACTTGACCATTTAATACACTGATTTTTCACGTGAAACAATATTTGAATGTGATGTTATGAGGAGAATGTTTCCTGATAAAGTTTGCATAATACAATATGGATGGCGCCTGTGGGGTGGCAGCCAGTTGCAGCAGTTACAGTGTTGATTTTATTAGTTTTGTTGGCTCACTTTCCTCCAACTTAATTTTTATTGTCTTCTGAAGTGATGGGGAAATGTGGATTTGCTGGGATTTTTCTGGTCTCCTCTGTTCGTGTGAGGCCTTTTGGTGACTTTGTTTGGAGGCACGTCACCATGTATAAACATGGCGACAGCTAGCCTGCTAATTGCTACTAGCTATTAGGCCTGCAAAACGCAGTCCTGGTCCCAGGAGAGAGACCTGGAATCCACCAGAAGCCGAGGAGGCAGAGCTGGCGAGACGTGCTGAGGAAATTAGCTGAGACGATGTCTCTCCAGTAAAATGGACGAGTCATCTGCGCTGATCAAGGACCAGAATGTGGCTGAAGGGGCTCAGTCCTGATTCATGGTAACTGGATGGTTTAAGGCTGGTTTGGATCAGCGGACAAACAAGGCCCTGCTGCCACTGGACTCTATCGTCCAGATAACTGCAGACTGACCTGCCTGATTGCTGAGCTTGGGGCCGCCTTGTATTTAGGTGCTGTTAATGCCTCTCATGAACTCATCAACTTTGTGTCTATTGTATCTCACCTCCTGAATTGTATATCATTATTACTGCTATTACGCTCTTGATCTATTGTGTGTTTTCATACTATTTTCTGGATTTATTCTGTTTTTTTGTTTTTAGCTTTTGATGTCATTTTTACTTTGCTGCTGTGAGATGTGAATTTCCCCTTCTTGGAATCATATCTCTTATCTCTCAATAAGAAATATCTTGACATTTACAAAAATTATTAACACGTAATGGCATCCTGTGTGGCTTCAGAGCTTTCACTCAGGCATTAATTTATGTTGTGTATAGCTAAGTATATCATCATAAACCTATGGTTGTGTATTTTAGAATTGTACTATGTGTTTGTCTACCTCAGGTCGCGCACCTCCGAGAAACACTATGGTAGACCTGAACAGTGGGAACATTGATGTTCCTCCCAATATGACCAGCTGGCCAAGCTTCCATAATGGAGTGGCTGCTGGGCTCAAGATAGCCCCTGCTTCACAAGTGAGTCTTAAATCACTGGTTAATCTGGGTGTTTATGCTCATATGTAGTACTAAAGGGAGGCCTTTTGGAGATTGTTCCTTTAGTATTACAATTATATAATTATTAGTATTAAATTTTCAAAAGCTAATAAAATCTAATGGTCATATTGACATGAAATATAACTATTATATACACCAAGCTTCCTCAAACCCACTAAAACTTGAATCCCAGTTCAAGCTCAACTTTATCACTCTTCTGCAGTAAACCAACCTAACTCATTCTTGTTGGTATACATATGATCTTCTTTGTCTTTAAGGTGGACTCAGCTTGGATTGCCTACAACAAGCCAAAAAGCCCAGAGCTGGCTAATGAATATGCAGGTTTCCTTATGGCCCTGGGCCTTAATGGACACCTCACCAAACTGGCCACACTCAACATACACGACTACCTCACCAAGGTACACATACACACAAAGGTTTGCATGTTTACACCTTAAGATCCACAGATCATTTATAACTCTAAAAGCACAAACAGGCTGAGATGTTTTGGATCTAATGAATACTTTCTAACTCAATGTTCAGTTTACAGTAGACAGTACACAAAATTACTGTTTCTTACTGTGGTACAAACACATACACACATCAACTCAAAGAATGCAAGAAAGACAAACAGAGGCAAACCTAAATACAGTTTACACAAAGGTACCTCCCATCTACTGTCATTGACAGGCACACACACTCACGCATTCACACACACATTTTTCTCTAGATGACTGTAAATGAGAGACGTAAATTCGCATCAGAGCCAGGCAGCCAGTCAAAGCGAAACTCTGCCCTCTGAGAACTTAGAAACGAGACAGGTCCTTCCCACTTTCAGGTGAGAAAAACAACAGGATGCTGCAAGCCCAAACTTATTTTTGCTCAATTAAAAACCAGTGTAAAGATGCGGTCAAAGATAAAGAGTAGCCCATGCACCTAATCCACACAGTGTGTTTCCACACTGCTTTCAAGTTTAATTCATTTTCATTTCCCAGTTTGATTCAAGATGTCAACTGAAGCAGCAGTTTATTTAGATGAAAGAACTTTTCTTATCAGTCATTTCTCTATAAATGCAATGTAAGAACATTCTTTTAGAGAAGTTAAAGAAATTTTGAGTGAACCAATAAAAAGTTAGATCCATCTAGAAACCTTTCCGCTCAGACAGTTTACATTTAAATAATCCTTTGATGTAATGAGTCACATCGAACTGACTAGGAGGGTATAAATTCCTCAAATAAAATACATTTTAATACATTTATATTATATTTCAAATTACAAAGTTAACATGCTGATACAGTGCAGTCCGAATCGTGTAATTTATTTAACTTCCATACACAGAAAATTATGATTGTGACGCACACAGTCCAAACTGCAGCAAACAATGCTGAGCTCCTCAGTAAAATACGCCTTGTGTGAGTGTAACTGACAGTCTTCATTCTCATTGAAAGCATTGAACGTGGTTGACAGTGAAGCTGTTTGTAGCTGGTGGTTTTCTGTCAGTTTCTATTCTCGCTGTGAAAGAGAATTTACATTGACACACTTTGGATCACTTCATCAGAATTGGGTATGGTTGTGGTTTTAGAGAGTGTGTGTGAGTGTGTGTGTGAGTGTGTGTGTGTGAGTGTGTGTGAGTGTGTGTGAGTGTGTGTGAGTGTGTGTGAGTGTGTGTGAGTGTCTCCTCTGTATCCCAGTGTGTTCACCTTGTTTCTGAAGGTCCTGCAAAGATAGACTGAGCAAGTGGATTTTATTTTTGTTAACTGCAAAATTAAAACATCTTTCCTTGTAACAGCTGAAAAACAGATTGGCTAAATAAATCTGCATCTTTTAAAATCTATTTTCAGTGAACCCACAGGAAAGTTAAATTATATATATGTATAATTTGCTTTCTTTTTACCAAAGTTTTCCAGTTCACTTTTTTTATTCTGTGTCTAGATAATTTTTGGTGAATTGTCAGGTTTTGTTTATAGAAAATGTGTTTTAATGATGACTGAATGTGTTTCTATGGCGTTTTAATTGAATAACTCAGTTTTAAGTAACAGTGGCAGTCGTAAACATGATATAAAAGAGTGGTATTGAAAGAAATCAAATAAGAAATGTGTTGGTTTATTTATTGAACAGCATGTTGTATCAGTCAAAACACCTTTGAAGTTCGTTAAGTTGTTGGTGACTGGATGACTTGGCTAATTCATACAGTAGGTGACTCATTTGCATAGTGTTGTAACATGTGGGTGGAAAGTGGTCTACCTTTGTGATAATTAAACACCCAAACGTTTGATCCATGGGTGCTTAATGAAACCTGTCAGTCATGGTGAGTTGGTGACGAAGCTGATTGGACTGTCACAGTCACAGCTGCTTGTACTGGATGTAATTTGTTCTGGTGCAGCAGGTATTGACTGCTTGAGCACACGTCACATTATATGCACTTATGTAAATTACATTTTACTGAAACTGACCTTTGTTTGCAGAAAAGACACATTAAGCTATCAATTCCTTATGTCTCACCTTTCTGTATTGTTTAAATGTGCCGTGAAGTTAAAAATATATTTTATATATATATGTATGTTTGAGCATCTTGTTAACGTGCTAATTATCAGGGCCATGAGATGACCAGCATTGGGCTTCTTCTGGGTGTGTCTTCAGCCAAACTTGGCACCATGGACATGTCAATTACCCGCCTGCTTAGTATACACATCCCTGCCCTTCTACCACCCACCTCTACTGAGCTGGATGTGCCACACAATGTTCAGGTAAGAGTGAGTGTGCACACTAGCTCATATAATCTATAACAGGTATATGAAAAAAAGTTACAGAGGGAATATAATTAAAGAACGTAGTATCCCAGTGAATTTAAGACTATGGCAAATTATTCATTTGTATTTTTCTCTATTCTTGGCTTATTCAAACCTTTTTCTACTGGAATTTCTACTGTATTATTCATTTAACTTTTAGTATTGTTTAATATGAATGTGTGATGCTGTATAGTCATAACTGAGTTCTAATTTCTTTTCGATTTGTAAAGGGTATTAATACTGATACTAAGAATGACTGTAAAAATGAGAATGGATCAGAGCAGGAGTGCACTTAGAAATTGCATTAAAGATTATAAATGACTAACTGTTATTATGTGAAGGAAAAGCAGATTTTATAACATCTAACTGATCAGAAATCTCTGTCTCTGTTCCGCAGGTTGCTGCTGTGATTGGCATTGGGCTGGTGTACCAAGGAACAGGACACAGACACAATGCTGAAGTGTTGCTGTCTGAGATAGGTGTGTGTGTGTGTGTGTCTGTGTGTCTGTGTGTGTGTGTGTGTGTGTGTGTGTGTGTGTCTGTGTGTCTGTGTGTGCGTGTGCGTGTGCGTGCACATCACAACAACA
>OMLM01001381.1:39929-60898 GCA_900302695.1 Helostoma temminkii
GTGTGTGTGTGTCTGTGTGTCTGTGTGTGTGTGTGTGTGTGTGTGTGTGTGTGTCTGTGTGTCTGTGTGTGCGTGTGCGTGTGCGTGCACATCACAACAACACAATAAGCCATTTCAAACAAGACTTTGATTAACTCTTGGTTTAAAATGGGAATACCTAAGGTTTTAATGTTACTACATTACTAATGGCCAGAAGTGTTGAACAATGCTGTCACAATGCATCATCATAGAGCTGCAATAATTAATCCATTAATAGATTAGTTAACTTAAATTTACGAGGAACCATTCTCATAATCAGTTTAGTCACCGTACCAGCAGTTTTTTGGTTAAAGACCAACATTTGAATACATCTCACTGTGGGAAACCCATGGAACAACATTCTTTCTTTTTTTTATTCATAACCATTTGGTTATTGAAGACAATAATGAAAATAACTGTAATATAATATAAGTAATATTTAGTCTTTCTGTGTGTACCTTAAAGGTCGACCCCCTGGTCCGGAGATGGAGTACTGTACAGACAGAGAATCGTATTCGCTAGCTGCTGGACTTGCCCTGGGTATGGTTTGTCTGGGGGTAAGTCACAAATATAAAAACACTGCTGGTCAAACAAATGTTGACAGAAATATTTTTTGTAACCTACTTATATTTCTGCATCAGAAGTGATTCTCAGAAACCTGTTGGTCACTGAAAGATGAATTTAACTTTTTTGCATTATTGTTGTGCTATTTCCTAAAACATTTCTGCCATTCAACACCATTGTAGCCCACCTTGTCATATTTTGTGTTCATGCACACAGATAGGGAGGAAAAACACAGAAGTTTAAAGCTTTACAGTTTTGTCTCTCTGGCTTTTGTCATTTTTCTTTACCTGTAATGTTGTGACATTAAACCTCTATATCTCCTGCTTCTGGTGCCACATAAATTATGTTACCTTTTTGTTTCTTTCCTATATCTCTCTCCTCTCCTCATCTCTCATGTTGACACACTTGCATCTTTCCTTCATCTTGCCATTTTCTCACCTTTTTCGACTTCCCACCCTTGTCTAACACTTGGCTACTTCCTCATATCTCCTATTTTTCTCTGTTTCCCTTGCCTGTCCTCCTTCCCCTCCTAACCTAAAGCATGGCAGTAACCTTATTGGGATGACAGACCTGAATGTTCCTGAGCAGTTGTATCAGTACATGGTGGGCGGCCACCGCAGAGCTCAGGCTGGGGCCAACAGAGAGAGACACAAGTCCCCCAGCTACCAAATCAAGGTAGATCTATAAATCCTTTTAATTTTTTTTAAATAATTTGTCTCAAATGTAATCAAACAATTACATTACTGTTTTATAACAATGCTGAAAACTGTTTAACAATATAACTGACATTGCCACTTATTGTGTAGTTACATTAGTAGTTATTTTAGTATATTATTTTGTACTGCTCTACAAACATTGTGATATTTCTCAGACACATGAAATGTTTTTTATTTGTCACATTCAGAATGTATCCTGGTTGCAGTTCTTTTCAAATCCTCATCAAAAATATTGTTTTATTCTGTGTGTTTTAATCTCAAGTCTCCAAATCCAAACATTTTACACCAGTACAATATTATATAAATATATTTATAAATATCTATATTTGTCAGTTATCATTACATAGTTATGGAAGTTGTTTGCATGTGGTATCTCCAGGTTCCACAAATAATGAAAATAAATGTTTAAAGACATTTAAAGATATTTTGCTGAGATTCCTTCAAACACGACCTGTGGTTATTCCAGGAAGGTGACACAATCAATGTGGATGTGACGTGTCCAGGAGCCACACTGGCCCTTGCCATGATCTATCTCAAGACCAACAACAGGTGAGAAAACATGATCATCTGTGCAGAACTAAAGAGGACTCTCACAGTGCAGAGCTGAACAAGGAGAAACAAAAGCTGTGGTCTCTTGCACTCTTCGTGTACAGGGTACAACCTCTACCAACTACAAATATATGCTTATTCAGTATTCGAATATATTTCATTTTTAGTCTCTTTCTGCATACTCGCAACTAGTATTGTTTAGAATAGTCAGAATAAGTCACTGCTACTGTTTCCCTATTAAATTTAATTTACAAAATTTGGCCAAAGTGTGATCAGTAATGTATATTTTACCCATTTCTACTCCTTGTTAACATCAAGCAGAGCATCCTAACCTGCCTGATGGAAACTCACCACTCTCTGGGTTCCAGTTGTCACATTACGCTACAGAATACTGCTCCAACAAGTTGCCTTCATATTGTAGCTTTCTGCTATTGGTCAAGAAGTCCCTGTCCCCTTCAGTGCTCATCTGATGCTGACTGTCTGTTGGTTGAGGGGGTGTTGAAGGAGAGTATTAACACCTTCTTTTCTCTTCATGCTTCTGTCCACTAGATCCATTGCTGATTGGCTCAAGCCTCCAGACACTTGGTTCCTGCTGGATTTCATCAAGCCTGAGTTTCTGCTGCTGAGGGTTAGTGTGGTAATAGTTCTGCAAATGTATGTGTGTGGGATCATTTTTTCCACCTTTCCTTAATGTCAGCTTTTCCTTCCTCTCTACTTTTTTGTTCCTCCCAGACTCTCGCTCGGTGTCTTATCATGTGGGATGAAATCCTCCCTAATACCGAGTGGATCAAGAGTAATATACCCCAGGTGAGAAATTACACACACACACACGGAAAAAATTACATAACTGGAACTGTGATACTACAGATGTGGCAACAAGTCACTATGACTTTCCAGATTTTCCAGGTTTGCTTTGTTTCTGTGGAGGAGTGACAGGTTTCACTTCTTCAGTTCCCTTATCTAGCAGCAGATTTGTCAAATGTTAACTAAGTTTGTCACTTGTCCTATGATTGCTTTAACAGAATAGTTACTGCAACTTTTCCATTTGCAGTGCTGTACACTCACTGCCAAGTTGCAAGCAAAAAATAACAGAATAATTAGCAAAAGCAGAAACCTTTATGCTAGTGTGCTTCATAAACAGAAAATCCACTGCAGAATTTGACCAAGTGCCATGCAGAAACACCACAGCAATATCTTATCAACAACTGCCAATAGCAATGCAGTGAAGCTCCAACTGCTCCTTCTAGAGCCTGTTTTGGTCTGCTGGTCTGGATTCCCAGTTATCTGTCGGTATAATCTCTGTGGCAAAAGAACAAAAATGAAACTGTATATCAGGCATATTTTTCCTTGGTGTAGACATTTCTGAGAATTGTAAGATATGACATGCCTTTTGGTTGAGACTATCAACAACTTACTGGGAAATAGATTTTTCTATTTGATTAGAATGTCAATAGCAAACAGAGCTTCAGCTCATTCTGAAAACTCTGTCGTTGTAATTGGGCACAAAATGCCACACCGTGCTCGTTTAGTGGATTTGAAATTTGTCCATAAGCCAAAACATTTTCTGCAAACTCAATTTTTTTTTGTTTAAACCCCCTATCATCAGCGCTCTGTAAATAATTTCATTGTAGGTTGCTGGATGTAACTGTTGTCTTTCATATGCAGCGTCTTTTTAATATCTTTCAAGCAAACAACAATTGTTTTCAACAAATCAATTCACTGTTTTTAATATGTCTGGTGGAAGGACTTTAGGCCTTTTAAATTTAGAAATAATCAAACAGCCAGTTGCATCATACTGTTTTCATTTTTGAAACCCGGCCACAAACATCTGTATTTTGTTCTCAGATCATGAGGGGAACTTTTGATCCTTCAGAAGACATTAACATGGAGACGATGGCGTGAGTATTTAAGACTTTACTTTAAACCTTTCATTTTGCAGCTCTCAAAGGGAATTCAGCTTGATCACCGCACTCTATGGTTGTCCAGTGCTACAATGCATGACATAACTGATCATGTCATTTTGTTTTCTGTCAGCCAAGCACAAGACTACATCACAGCTGGGGCCTGCATGGCACTGGGCTTGCGCTTTGCTGGCTCTGCCAACTCTGATGCCTTTGAGTGTCTTTATGAGTTTGCTAGGACATTTATGAAGATCATGTCCTTTGCTGGAACCGCTGCTGTGGTAAGTTTTTTTTTATATTCGGTATATTTAAATATGTACTTTCACCTATTGGAGGAATAGTCTCACAAAATTGTCACATTTATTAAAGTTGTTGTCTTACCAACCTATAGTTTAGGATACTAATTTCTTGTACTTGCTCTCTCTTGTCTTTGTCTACATATGTGCTGGTTCCTATAGCAGACGGGTTATTACAACCTGCAGACTGGTCTGTCAATGATTCTGCTGGCTATGTCCATGGTGATGGCCGGCACCGGAGACCTGAAGGTCCTCCAGCTCTGTCGCTTCTTCCACAAGCGAACTGGCGGCGACATGAATTATGGCTTTCACATGGCTCATCACATGGCACTGGGCCTGCTCTTTCTGGGAGGGGGCAGGTGAGACGCCAACACACACATGCACACTTTTTCTTGTGTGAAATGCAATAGATAACAATGCGCTAATTAACATCCCATCTTATTAACGTCCCATATAAGTGTATTAGTAAATGTATGTGTGAGTCTAAATGTAAATTTTCCATTCATGGCCAACATCTCATCTGGTTCTGTCGTCTGCTTTCTATCAAACCCACTGTGGCTCAGAGTCCATGTCATCGAGGGCCGGTTGGGAATTACTTAATAC
The DNA here is from genome assembly GCA_900302695.1 of Helostoma temminkii. NCBI lineage: Eukaryota > Metazoa > Chordata > Actinopteri > Anabantiformes > Helostomatidae > Helostoma > Helostoma temminkii. Next base: position 44,577 of record OMLM01001381.1, read on the forward strand.
CTTTTATACCTTTTTTAATAATTACTTAATTACCTTGAGTCACTGCTTGCAGCTTTTATAAAAGCAAGCCATATGTTTAGTTCACTTTATGATACTACCTCATGATGTTCGAATGACGTGTACCGTACAGTCTGTGTGTTAAAGAGAGACGGGGAGACAGGATGTGTGTAGCCTGTATGCTAGAGAGCTAGAAGGACAGATGTTTGATTCAAGGACACACCCTCTTCATTACAACCCTCCCATGCTACTTAACAGATGTGTATTAAGTACACAAACTCGGTTCTCAGTAAGTATTTGCCTAGAAAAACACTTCACTACAAGTAGAAGTACCATAAATGTTTCCACTAAAGTAAAAGTACTAAAGTACACGATCAAATGTTTCCTTAATGTAAAGTAAGAAGTAAAACTACTCCACTAGGAAATCAAATGTAGGATTTGAGGATTTGATTGTTATAACATAAACAAAGAAGTCTCCTCCAGATAAGTAGGTATAAATGATTATAAAAATGTGTTGTTGCCTGCAGCATTTTATTACTTTACAATCACTTTTATAAGAATCCAAACCTCCAACATGTAACTAGTAACTAATGCTGTTAAAATAAATGCAGTAGAGTAAAATTAACATATTTTTCCTGATTTGTTGTGGAGTAAAAGTAACTAAAAATGAAAATACTCCAGTAAAGTACAAGTAGCTCAGAACTGTAGTTAAGTATAGTACTTATCTAACACATATGCCCCTTAAACTAGTTGTACCATTGTTTTTCTAAACTGTGCCGTCGGTGGACACATTGTGAAACATTCACTGTAACTACTAATTTAAGCAATGCAATATGTTTTGTCAACTGTTTTGTCATTTGTTGACTTTTTAAGGTAGTTTTCCACTCTGGAATTTATGTGTGTGAAAGGGCAGATTGCAGTAACAAATAAGACAGACTTTGAAGGTATACAACACGCAGTTGCCACTATGACTATGTGTCAGTCAGTCGGTGGGAGGACACTCACATATTCATGGAAAGTTGACGATGACATCACAGTTTTAAAACTGCTAGTTACAAATTTAGTGAGAGACTGAGCTTCATTCTGCTGATTGAGATAAACACATAATCACACATTCTTTGGATTTTTTTCATCTTACCACATTAAATGTGTAGCTTGTCGTATGCCACATGACTTGCTCATCCAGTTGAAGACTTACACATGTAGTACTTTGTTGTGTACATGCTTAAAAAAAACACACACCCAGCAGATTTTTGGCTGCTGTTTCTGGGTAAGACCAGGTACACCACATACACAGATGGGGACTGAGAGTTAGCCACACAAGTCTGCTTTGAGTGCTGTGTTGTGCATAATGAATGACATTTACAAACATGAACACAGCCAAACCAGGTTCATCCAAATACTGACCTTGGCCTGTGTATTTTAAAGCGAAACAACAACTCCCACTCTCTCATTGCACGTTGCAAATGTTTCTCCACCTCCCACCACAATCAGATGAACCTTTTGATTTTATTCAGGTCACTCTTTATTTTAGACCAGGCAGTTGACAGCCCGCACAACTGCAGGGCCTCAGATTGAATGTCATGCATCATAGTGTGCCACTGTGAGTCTATTACTCCAGGTTTGAAGGTCGTGCCATGTCATCGTTTAATGTCCTTCACTTCTGTCATTCAGTCTCTCACTCAGTTGCTTTCCTTTATTCACCTTGCTGCCGCACTGCTCGTCTTTCCACAAAATTCATTATCACTACATCCGTGCCATTTTTGCTGCTTCCTTCCTCTGTCGCTGTTTCTGTTTTCTCAGTTACTTTCTCTTCCCATTTTTTCAGTTGTTTTAGGAGGAAACTGAAGTGAAAGTTAGGGTTTTCACCCAAAGTGACATATGGCCTTTAGATTAACAATCGCTATAACAAATGTTAATTGGGGTGGATTCTTCCCATGCTTGCATTAGTTTCCTTTGATAGTTCTGGTTTCCTCACACTAAACACAAGGACAAGTTGTTATGAATGCTTTCCGCCATTCCCTTTGACCGAAAGACTGGCCTCAGAATTGGTGCCAGGAAACTGCCCACTGATCCTGAAATAGTTACTTTGATTTAGATGTGCAGCACAGATTTCCACACAAGGACTTATAAAGTATAACTTCACACATCTTTATGGGTTTTAGCAACAATTGTAAAACAGCTCAAACTTTTTATAAATATAGTCAAAGTTCAAACACAAATTTGAAAGTGATGTGTCCCCATTTTAAGTATGAAGGTTGTGAAGTTGGAAATTTCACGTAATGATCAAATAAAATACGTGCCTGTTACACTAGAGTAGGTGCTTTAGTGCAGTGGTTCTCAAACCCAGTACTCAGGACCACACTGCTGATTACCTGGATCAGGTGTGTTCAGCCAATCAGCAGTGTGTAGGGCGGGGAGAGCTGGAAAACAGGCAGGGCAGTGGGTCCTGAGGACTGGGTTTGAGAACCGCTGCTTTAGTGAATCAGTATGAAGTAATTAATCATATGGTAAAGAGTGAAAAGATTCAGTATTTTACAAGAAAATAGCAAAAATATTATTATCTTTAATAATTCTGGTGTTGGACTGCAACATTCATTTTAATTACAAATCAATTTAATTACAAATCAATCTGACTAATTCATTATTTGATGACATGAAAATGAAATGACATTTCCACATTTTCAGACATTTTATTCTCAGTTTCTCATCACACAGGACAATGAAAGCAAAGTCTAGAGACTTAATTTTTTCAGCATGGTATTCGTTGTTCGTTCTTGCATATATTAATTTACTATCAAAAGATGCAATGTTTTAGATGGAAAATGTTACACCAATTCTCACTTTGCTCCAAGTTCAAAAGTTTAAAGGGTAATTTTATACTGACACCAGGATGTTTTAAAAAACTTTAAACAATTGGTGAATGCAATTCTCAACTGTTCAGTGGCTATAGTACTACACCAGTGCATACATGTTAGCAGTAGCTACTATTTCAATTAATCTTCCATCTACCAGCTATTAAATATTTCAGTTTATCACATCTAATTTATTCATTGTAACTATTAGACACACTTGGGAATTCATTTTAAATAATTTAAGAAACTGAATATTATCTTAATCATTCAACATGACAAATGCAGCAATTTGAGTGAAGAGCAACATAATTGTCCTCAGTTGTCCATTTTCATAAGTAGCTTTCCATGTGCAAGTAGCCTTTGTTGTAATGACTTCATGAGTCAAAGTACACACTTAACTGCCATGTTTAGGAGGCTCAGTTATGACCTGTGATGATGATAACTAGAGGCACATCCAATTTTACAATACAGACAGAGAATATTTAATTTGGAGAAGTGCAGCTCTCCCAAAGTTAGCAATATTATGTGGTAAGATCACACACACTGAAGTTATTCTACTTTTATTCTCCTGTACAATGCATACTTTACGTACATTGCTCAAAATTTTGGAAACACCTTCTTCTTCAGTGTTTTTATTTTTATTATTATTTTGTACATTAATTGTTAATGGCAATCCATTATTAATTTAACAAATGAAGGCCATTGAGATCAAATGCTATGATGACACTGTCTTTTTTGAGGACTGTCCCAGGAAAGGAAGACCAAGACCTGTGCTGCATTGGCTTTAAGTTAATTTAAAATTACCACCATCAGAAACCACTGATTTACAGCACTTCAGATTCTTCTTCTTCTTCTTGAAGTTCAACTGGCAGACATATTTAAGCACCCACTGTTCAGAGGAGATTGCATGAATCAGGCCTTTATGCTTGAATTGTGGCAAAGAAAACATTACTTCAGTAGAACTTGCTTTGATCAAACTTGGTTTGATTAGTTTTGAGAGGGCTCACTTAATCAGCATGGCTACAACACTTTGCAGCAACAGGCCATCCCATCAGGTTTGCACGTAGTGGGACTATAATTTGTTCTCCAACTGAACAATGACCACTAACACACCTCCAGGTTATGTAGGAGCTATTTGTCCAAGAAGGAGAGCTACATCAGATCAGCTGGCCTCCAGATTCACCTGATCTTAACCCAGTTAAAGTGGTTTGGCATAAGTTGAGCTGGAGAGTGAAGGAAAAGCAGCTAACAAGTACTCAACACCTCTAGGAACTTCAGGATTGTTGGAAAAACCCATTCCAGCTGACTTGTAAGGCTGAGTGAGAGAAGACCAAGAATGGTCGCTAGGATAGAATAGACTTTATTGTCATTGCGCTTAGGGGTGCAACCAAAGTGTGGGCACTCTGCTCAACAACAGTGCAATGTGGGTCAAACAGAATAAAAAGAAGGTACATAACATTAAGTGTAAAATACCATAGATATACACATTTAAAAGAAACACAAATTCTAAGTAGAAGAATGATGTTAGGATAGACTTTACTACTTTGAAGAATGGAAAAATATTAACCATCTGGGTTATTTAACACATTTCTGGTGACTGTCTTCAGTATAAATGTACAACATTGAAAACTAATAAAGAAAAAACACTGAAGAAGGTGTGTCCAAACTTTTACTGGTAGTGTACTGTATACGTGTGTGTCTTTATTTCCTTGTGTGGACTAGGAAATAAAGTTCAAATACTATTCTTCAACGTTTTAAAATGTAACATTTTCTTCTCACAAGTTTAAAAAGTGTTTTCGTGGCTAAGGATGAGTTTTAGACTAAATGATTCTCCCCGCCCCAGCCTATGGTTGGGTGCGGTTTGGTGTAGAGAACCAACGGCAAGGCACGGACCGGCATTTAGCTGTGATCGTTAGGGTAATGCATTATGTCAATGAGTGTCCTAACAAGTATAGTGAGACAAGTGTGTGTATGTATGTGTGTTTTGCTTGTGGTGAGTAACGAGACTTAAACAATGTGCATGTGAGTGAATACATGTTTCAGTATTTGTAATGCTTGATGTTATCTTGTTCTGTTAGGTACACCCTGAGCACCTCCGACTCAGCCATTGCTGCTCTGCTCTGTGCACTCTACCCACACTTCCCTGCTCACAGTACTGATAACCGGTGAGACCAGCACACACACTATTTGTAACGGCTCATAAATGCACAAGACTCGCAAGCTGCGAATTGCAGTTGACACAAAACATCCCATCTGACAGTGAAAGCTTTAAGACTCACCTGACACATTTTTGCGATTAGATTTTAAAAAAATATGTAGATGTAAATCACTGACACAAATTATTTTGTGTTATTGATAATTTGTTTATATTTGAAATACCAAAAGTTTTAAAGAAGGTCATGAATCTCCCAAACTTTTATTCCAGTGAAGGTAGAAAAAAAATGTACCTTTCACCTTTGTGGCTTATTAAAACTTCCTCTTTCCCCATGGAAACTAGATAAATGAACACACACAAAGTAGATCATTAACAAAAACATTATTTGAATTTTAATAAATTACCAATACATATACACGCATTGAATACATTTATAAATAGATTTTCCAGAAAGTTTGCTTGTTTCTGTTCTATTAAATATAATACTCACCATGTTTCAGGCCTTATAATATTCTACTGTAAATCAAAAGTTGTTAATGTTAATGTCCCTATGTTGTTGCAGCTACCACCTGCAGGCCCTGCGGCACCTGGCCGTGCTGGCTGCAGAGCCACGCCTGCTGGTTCCTGTGGACGTGGACTCCCTCAAGCCTTGCTATGCACTATTAGAGGTCACTTACAAGGTATGTTGGTCAAACTGGATGACACAAATCTACGAACTTACGTTGCAGGTGTCACCCAGTATATAGTAAATCCTATATGTTAAAGAACAAGAGTGGTTTTCAATTTCAGGAAATTATTTGTGGTTAATTCTTTATATATACTTTATTTTTGTCCTGATCTTTGAGCACAGTCAAGATCTCCTTTTTAAGCAATTTCTCACTTGTACAGTTTGTAAATCATGAATTATTGCTTCATCATGATGAGTCTAAACAGAACCTCCATGTATCAGTTAAAACCTCTGTTAGCTCCCTGTTCTGTACCAGCACTAAAACTACTTTTTACTTTTTTTTTTTCTCTTGTACAACTGAGCACTTCCTCTGTCTCTTGTTCTCTATCTGGGTCACACTTACTCGTAACTTTGTCCATCGCTTCCTCTTGATAAGCTGCTGTAATATGCAAACACACATTAAGTCAAACTACGGGTGCTGGTTTCATTTCATTTTGAGGTGCAACAAAAAACGCGCCTGTCCACGAAACCGTCACGTTCTGCTTTTTCTCACCATTACTGTTTGGTTTTCGTCAGCTGTCAGGTTTTCTCACAGTGCACACACTTGTGTAATTTTTGCACCTTCCTCCCAAATTTCAGTCAGGGCCACATCTCTAATTCTAGAAACAATGCAAAACAACTGCATTGATGGCATTTTATTAACAATTGTGTTTGTTGACTGATGTACAGTATATGTTCTGTAGTTGCTGGTTTACTTGGAGTCTGTGAATACACACAAACATCCGCAAGACAAGCTTTGGATTGTGCGTGCAAATCGGCGAAGGGAGTTTCTTAGTCTTAGTCAACATCTTTTTCATTTTTTCTCATGGACTCTTTGAGCCAAATTTACATTCATCTTTGTTTAAAGAAAGATTTTAAGTCCACATGAGAACACATGCAGGAAATGGCAACAACCACGTGACAAGCCAAGTCACTATATAAATGGCCAAAACCAACATAAAGTGTTGATCTGAGTAAAGCCAGACATAGTAGTAGGAGTAGTAGTAAATCAGTCAAACCCAGAAACAAAAACTGAAACCAGCTAGTAGTTTGGATTTCTTTGTTCAGCCTGTCGTGGGCAGCAGGCCTCTGTGTGGTACAGTTGTCTGGTGTTTGTGAGCAAGACCACAGTGTGTCCATTTATTTTATGATGTCGTTTTTTTATCTGAAGCAGAAAACAATCATACAGTAGTTCCACATTTATTATCTCAACAAAAGAAATAACCATCCATTCTAATATTTAACGAGACAATTACAGTACATGCTTGGATGTACTGTAGATGTGTTCCATATTTGCTCACATATTATTCTGTCAGAGTCTCTGTGCAGGGCTCTGGCTTTTCTAAACACATTTGACAGCTATTGTTGTCATACTGTAGTTGTACCTTTACAGGTGTAGTAAATCCCTCCTGAATTATAGAAGCTGTAGTTCATAAACCTTTGAGTGAGGTCAGAGTGTAATTTGGAAGAAGTTTAGAGTCTCCAGGACTCAAATCTTTTCTACTCAGGTTCTTTAGCACCACCAGCCATCGACTGGTTCCAGTTTTCAGTGTGAGGAAATTATAATATTAATAACGTTTTTTTAATTCCTCTGGATGTGAGTGTATATTGTTCTTGTATGTTTCCCTCTTGTTTCAGGAGACCAAGTGGTATGATGAGACAACCGTAGAGTTGATGGCTCCCATCATGTTACCTGAGCTGCACCTTCTCAAACGGGTAAAGCCAATGGAAACTGGTGTTTTCGGCTTTGAATAAATAATGAATAAACCAAGCACATCATGCCATTATAATTATTATTATTTAATTATTTTTGTTTGTTTATTTATTGCAGGTGAAGGTAAAGGGACCTCGTTACTGGGAACTGTCCATAGACCTCAGCAAAGAAACACAGCACCTGAAGTAAGTTTAGAGGAAAGTTCTCTTTTTATACTGAAGCAGAGGTAATCAATCAAGTGCTAAAGTCACATGCCACAGAAGGATTAGTGAATTCTAAAGAGAATCTCTGATTTGGTCATCTGTTTTTATTGATAATCGTCCACAGGTCCATTCTTTCCAGAGATGGTGTGTTGTATGTAAAACTACGAGCAGGGCAGCTGCCCTACAAAGATGACCCTCAGGGCTGGAAGAGCCTGATGGCGTCTACCGTCAACCATCGCAACTGTGGAGCCCAAGCCTTCAAGGTAAACACAGGAGGTGTCACACACCCATTAGCACTAACATCCATTATCACAGACACACCAAAGCAATAAAAAACAGTTGTCCTGCAATGAATCCAATCCATTTTACCAGGTTTTAAAGCTATAACAAAGTGTTTAGAAAGAGAAGGGATCCAATTACTTTATAAAACCACTGTAAATAGAAGCAATTGACCTCCTCCCCAGTGGCTGATTGTGTCAGTTTCAGTAGGTTGTCACTGCAGGTTCAGCAGACAGATACAGTATGTGGTTGACAGGCTCTTACTGGCTTCCTTATTGCCTCAGTTTACACTGTCAATAAATCTGTAGATTTGGAGGAAGAAAAAACAAACATTATTCATTCCATGTCCTATCATTGTCCTGTCTTTCCTTTCATATTATACTTTTCGTGCATCAGTATTTCCTCCTTGATGTGCATTTCCCATACCCTTTGATTGTTTAAACTAATTTTATGTGTCTTTTGTATCCATTTTCTATGCTTTTAATGATTAATCTAAGTAACTGAATAATTTCCTTGTATGTTTTTGCAGGCTGAAACCATCTCCGCGTTCACCTCTGAACCTGCTCTGATCTCCTTTGCAGAGTTCTTCTGTAAAACACCTGAAGAAATGAAACATGTGAGTTTTAACACACAGGAATAAATGTAGAAAATGCATTCTGAAGCCATTTTTGCTTTTTAATTGCTCTTCCATGCATCCATTTTAATGTTCTAAGAAATCTTGTTGCTCGTGTTACTGATTAAAAAGTAATGATTAGACATTTGTCAGTTTTGCTGACATAAATTATATTTTTCTAGTTTTTAAGATAATGAAAACAAAAGGTAAACATACTCTGACGTCACCAGAACTATGATGATCCTTCTGCCGTTAAGCTGCTCATTTCTGCTGGCTCATACGATCCACCTGAAATTGGTGCCAGAAACCAACATTGTTCAGGGATGAGGGTTTGACTGATCATACATTTCAGTCTCAAGGAAAGGTAGTTCCTGCCTCTTACCTGGCTTCTCACTATGACAGGCTCATATTAGTAAGGATTGTCCTATTGGAGCTTAGGAACCAATCAAAAATTACTACTATACTCACACTTCTGACAAATTTTAGAAATAACAAATTTACATTTGCAGCTTTGTGCTTTTTTAGTGTGCACATTTGTAAGTATCTATTTTACAAACCAGTTGGCATGGAGTTTTTTGAGAAGTTTGTTATGGGAAAATACTGGGGGATTTTCTCAGCACATCTGAGCATCATGAAATGACAGTATGTCAATATTGTATAGCTTGAATAATTGTATTACGCAGTTGGACTTTGTAGTGGAAATAAACCTGCTAACAAAGCAGGAACAAGTTATGTTTTTACTGTGTGAAGGTGATCTGACTTGAATAAGTGAAAGGTCACTGAATGTTTTTAGAGCCATGATGGAAAGTGAGTGCTAAATCATGCTTTCGACAGCATTAGTTTTAGTGTGTGATTGGTCGGGTTCATTGCAGAAACTTTCTGCTTTGTTGAAAGTCAGCCCCATCACTTTCCTCCTGTAGGGAAAACAAATATGATCCTGCAGGATCCTGCAAACAGTAAACATAAAGTTGAGCTAAAATCTCATCCTTTCTGATCAGAGTAATATTATTCAGCGTTAATTGTTGGCCAGACTTGTTGTCTGTGTTGTATACATGTGCTTATGTACATTAGCAGTTAGCTTGCTAATGCTGTATTTGCAACGTTTGTGGGTTTTTGTTTTTTTTAACCCAGTCATTGTACAGTCCTGCAGTGAAACTAATCTAGAAACTATACATGACGTGATGACTTGATACAGGGGTGAAATCCAGATTGGACCGTTCTGAGGCTGGATTCTACAAAACAGGATAACAGGAAAAAAAGCAGGGGGTGCACTGCTAACACACTTGGTGTGTCTCATATAATTCAAAACCCATGTCCTTGTAGCTAGTAGATGATGGTGCTAGTCTTTATTCTTTGAGACAGCCATGATGTGCTGGTGTTGTTTGGCTCAGTGGTGAATTGAATAAGTTAATAATGTTAACATGGCAACATTTTCTAATTAGCACTCAATATAAAGTGGAGATGAGGCTGATGTGCCTTTACTTCTGCAGTTATTTGGCCGTAAAAAGTAGTGTTGAGTGTACTGTTTTATGAGGTCAGGGCACCAGCCTTCTTAAAAATGCAACTTTAATGGTTGTATGGGTAAAAACAGTTTTTTGTGCTGTACCGTGGCAGATTAACAGATCAACTTTTAACATTAAGTAACTTTAAAAAAATCATACATAGGTTAATTTTAAGAATTGAAATAGATTGTATAGTGTGTGATATATCATGGCCACTCACTCCTGTTTTCTAAGTAAAAGGGCTGCTTCATCGTTCATTTTAATTGGTTAGATTTCACAGATATCACTGGCTTCAGCTTGCACAATAAAATGCGTTAAGATGGAAAGGGAGCGCTGATTTTGGGGGTGTTACGCTATAAAATTTGTCATTTGTCAATTTTGTAGCGTAACCCTCTGTGACTGAATTTAACAACAACAGGATGAGATTTCTTTGCTGTTTATCAGCTGTCCAATCACACCCCCACAGCCTCTCTTCTTCCTTCTGTCTCATCTTGTTTATGAAATGTAAGCACTCACTTTTTAATTTAAAGTGAAGATGTTGCCCGGTAATTGCAAGATTTGTTGCTGTCTGGTTTTTGAGAGTAGCGTGAAATAAAATAAATAATGTTTGGATCTGAATGTACAGGCTGTGTACAGTCCAAGTTCATATTTCTAGGAAAAATAAGTATATGGCCTTGAAAGTATTTTCATCATCATTTCTGCAAAATATATAAAACTCAGAATATACCACTAAAAACAGTACAGGTATGATGACCTCTTCCTTACAAGATCTTACAAGAGGCTGACAGATGTATTTCTCAGGGATGAATATTAGGCCCACTTGTATTATTTCATTTTCCAACTGTATTTTTTATGCTGATGATACCGTCCTGCACCACTGCCTATCAGGACTTCTCCAGATTAGAGGCTACTTTCAATGACTTGCTCTCTGTTTATTAAAAAAGCTTATTAGAAGATTGTTTTAAGCTTCATAAAGACAAATTGTGTGTATCAACCACTGATGTTCACAGTTAAATGGAATGAATATGGATATACAAAACACATATGGATTATAAATAATTACAAATTTGGTTATATAGCAGGTAATCTTGTTCTAATACTAAAACCTCATAACGATCTGGAGCATTTAAAGAAAAGAAATGTATAAATATGTTCAAGAAGTACAAAATGTCATTCAGTCAGTAGAGGGGTGATAATAATTGTTTAATAAAATGCTAAAATAAGAAAATGTAGCTGCTAAATGACCTAAATGTTAAGGTTTTTTTATTGTAGAAATTTCTGTTATTTTAAATTCACTTAATGTGTTTTATACCCACTTACTTTCTGTGTTTTGTATTTTCAGAGAGAGGATACTCTGGTGTTGTTCTCTGCCATGCTGTATGAATGTGTGACGCAGGAGTGTCCAGAGATGCTGCCCACATATATCGCTATCGAGCAGGTAACACATATACAGTCAAGTTAGTAAGCGATGGAATGAAGCTTTTTGGAGTCTGTCCTCTGTTCGCAACCATATTGAATTGTAAATGAAACACTTAAGATATAAGCAAAGTCAGCACTTTCAGCTTTAATTCAAGGGTCCTGGTTAAAGTGTGGTATTAACCATTTTCATACCCACACATCAGTTTTTCGGGAATCGTAAATTGCGAAACAGTGATAATGAATGGCGTCATACTGTATTGATCCCTTGGGGAAATTGTTGCTTGAACAGTTGCACATAGAGGACGGAGCCGCTACGGGTTTCGGTATCTTCTCCAAGGACACGTCAGCATGTAGACATGCAACATGATTACAAACGTAAGAACTGCCTTTGGATTTGGATGAAAATCCTTTGCAATCAATGACAATCTGAATTATGGATGTAACCAAATGCTGAGTGTCTTCCCTCTAAATACTTTGTCAGGCCTTTACTGCAGCTGACTGAGGCTACTGCGTTATCCATCAGATTTGCAGCATTTAAGCAGAGAGTATATCACATTTCAGAATTGATGCTGATGATTTTATCAGTAGTCAGGTCATCAAACACCAATGACATGGATCCATTGGCAGCCACACATGTCCTTGCCATAACACTGCCTCCACCATGTTTGACACATGATGCTGTGGATCGTGAGCTGTTCCTTTCCATCTCCATACTTTCTTTCTACTCTCTTTTCCCATCATTCTGGTACAAGTTAATCTTGGTTTCATCTGTCCAAAGAATCAGATTTTCTAACGAAGTCTATGTCATAAGTCTGGCTTTACTGTTCTTGAGCTTTAACTGTATTTTGCGCCTTGATGTGGAGCCTCTGCATTGACATTGCACATGAGTTCTTGAGTGTTCTTGACTAGATTAGGCTTCATCACGGACAGAATTCTGTGGTCTTCCAAGCCTTTTGCTGTTGCTGAGCTGCTAGTTAATTCCTTATTTTTAAGAATGTTAAGAACTTTGTTTTTTGGACACTCCCAAGGTTTCTCAGTGATTTGTTTTAGTTTTTTCAGCCTGTTTGGGTGTGTGTATGAAAATAGCTTTAATATGTTGTCAAACTCCCTGAGTTAAAGCCTGGACTTTGCACACAGCTGCAGTGTTTTATTTGAAATTCAGTGTGGTGGTGTAAAGAGGGCAAAATCCAAAAAAACATATCTTTATTCCATTGAACCGGACTGTAAACGAACACTGGTGACGACTGGTGAATTGAGTCAACTACACTCTTTTAGCATTTATGTAGTTACAAAAGAAAACGCTTATTTTTAATCTTTACTAAAAATGAATTGGTATGAACACACGGCTACACCAATATCTGAACATAATGTTTCATTTAACATAACACATCTGCTTCTAAGTACAGAACAAGAAATATTACAGGATCTAACCAACACACTAAGATAATTTATTCAGAAGTATTTGCCAAAGTTAATAATGTTTCCTGTTTTGATCAAATAACATGGAAAATGATCACAGGGACATTTTTATATCCAGTAACTGGTAAACTGACAGAGATAAAAACACATTCTTCTCATATGAAGACATTCTTCACATGTGTTTTCTCTGCTGCCTCTTAGGCAGTAGGTGCCCTGCGTCGGGGTGACGTGCAGCAGACCTTCCCTCTGTGGCAGCTACGCCTGGTTGTGGAGTTGTGGGACCGCAGGGTGTTGCAGGGTCCCTCCAACCGCCATGACACCCTACTCACCTCTGAGTTTCTGCCAGTGATGAAGAATATGGTGGATGTCACCCTGGACAGTTGGCTTAAAGGTGAGCATGGGCCAGAGGGAAGAGAAAATGTGCACAGAAAGCACAAAGTCACTGTGTGGAATGGCAATGACAATTTATAATAAAATTTCAGACTTCAGTTTGGGTTTTTTTTCAAGATTTTTACAACTAGATATATTAAACAACTGTGGAACATAACACCTTTTGTATCAGTTCACCTAAATTGCAAGTGAGCAATGGTAGTGGACCTTGTGATTGGTGATTGACGGGTATATCTTGTAATCTGGGGGGTATTCCTTGACATTGATTGTTCAAACAATAAATAGCTCTAAATGAGTACACTTGGTTTTACATGTGAGGACAACATGAAAACCACAGACCTGTTTCTGGGAGAAGGGTAAGCCAACGCTGAATGTGAGAAAAGGGGGAGAAACGGTCAAAGGCACTGCAGGATTATTGGGGAAAACAGATATAAATTCAGAGAACATTTTTTCCTGCAAACACGCAGAGAAACACATCAAATATAGTTGAGAGGAGCTTCATCATGCAGCAAGGCAATGATCCAAAACACTTTGACTCAGCAAAGAACTGGATCAGGTTAAAATTGGATGTTTTGGATTCATCAGATGACCAGATTGAACATGACGAGGAGACGGAAGGGAGAGTCTACAGTAAAACCCTGGATATAAAAAGAAATCAATGTGATGTCCATGCATTGCAGCCTTGATCCATTTATTGCAAACTACACATATGCAACAAAACATTCAGCTTCATTCACATAATTTACTGTAAAGTTTTCTTTTTAAAATGTGAGTGATCTGATACAAAATGTCATATTCTGCTAATATTTTTTTATTTAAAAAAGGAAAATAAGTAACAAAAATTCTGAGCTTTGGTCTCATATTCATCTTTTGATCTTAAAGCCAAATGTCTTAGACAAATCGATTGGCAATATCTTTCCAATGCTTTTTGTAGGCGGACGACCTTACACTGAAACATCTGCCGAAGCGTGCTCTATATCCCAAAGTGTATTTAAATCAAAACTCCTGTTAACCCATTGTGTTGGGTACTAATGCATTGCTCCGATTTTCCATGAGTCGGTAAAGTTAGTTGTTACACTTGTCACTAGTAACTAGAGCCCTCGTCTGTGGGGATTCTTTATTATCTGGACAGTGGCCATGGCTCAACTTCCAGATAAGTATTGTGCTTTAAGATTTTATGTTGCCATAATGACAAATGGGTCTCATTTATTCCACTATGCCATTCTGATGGCAAATGACACTAAACATGTTAGAGCTGCATTGTTTATTTACATAATTTTACCTCAGCTGCATGAGAGATAAAGAAAATTCTGTCTCTGTTAAGCAACAGTGTCACATTGTAGTATTTTACAGGCCGGATGTGTTTCAGCTTGCTTTCCTCTGCAGGGTGTACCATACTAATGTCATAGTTTAGAAGTCAAACAGCCTTTGTGTACACTCAAACAAACACACATTCCATTGTTCGCTTTTATGTGCACACAGACACGCATTTACAGTTAATACGCGCACGCTAAGAGGCGTGGGAAACAGGTGAAGTATTTGGATGACTGCGTGTAGGCAGTCCAAACATGCCTTCGCTTTCATGCCTCCTCTCATGAAGCTTCGTTGCTCTGGCAGATGTTTCAAAGGGAAACCAAACCAGCTTGACCTCAATCAATAGGAATGTTACTGTTCTCTGGAACTCACGCACAAATGAAACGTATCTAGTTCTACGTGTTGCATTTTATGCTTTTTATGTTTCTAATCTTCTGTTCTCAGAATTAATTCTCGTGCTAAAATGTCAGATTCACCAAACTGGACATACTCTAATTCACATGTTTCAGTGTTAATGAAAGCTGCCTGTTGATGAGGTGTTCTTCATGTTCTTTGAAATCCCCTAAAATCAGCATATACTGTAAAGCTGCCCGTTTCACTCCCTGTGTGGGCAGGTTTCATTCACAAAAATATCACCAGAGTATAAAAACTAAAGAGTAAACCTGAAAACCCCTTAATAAATTGTAAAACAGCAGCAATTATTTGACTGTTAGAGAATCTGCAACAGTTTTATTCCTCTCAAAATCATTTTAACAAAACGTGTCTGTTTTTGTCTGTTGACAACTGTATATCACTTACAGTAGCACAAAATGAAAACACTTGAATACCTTGCCTGTATTATCTCCACTAGACAACATCCCAGTGTTGAGGTCCTACATTACTGGTGAGACTCTCTCTAAGGACGCCCAGTCCATCATGCTGGCCTGCTTTCTGGTGTACCGGTCCATCCCCTGCCTCAGGAATACCCACACACACCTGGAGGGTAAGAACACAGGATAAATTTAGTGCATACACTCATTACATTTCTTGGGTTCTCTGTGCAAGTACTGCACTTAAGTGCAATTGTAGACACTTTTCTTGGGTACATTAATTTTATTTAAAAATTGCTGCTATAGACTACTCCTTAGCTACATTTCAGACAGAAATATTCTACTCTTTGGATCTAACAGTGTGAGCTTCTTTTCAGATCAAGACTTTGTTCATGAAAACATGATAAACCCATAAATTTCAATACATTGTTAGAATTAATGCTGTTGTTTCTTATTTCCTTATTACCCCTTAGAAAAGCCTGTGTCTAGTGGGAGCTCCTGTCAACACAGTAGCTTTTCCCCCAATCAGTTAAAACTGTAAAATGATACAAACCAAATACAGATTAGAGTTAATTAACAAATTATAGTTTTCATTTGAACTTTTCTTGAAGTAGTTTTTATTTACATATTGTGTAAGTGGTACTTAAACTTACTTAACTGAGGAGTCACTTTAGTACCTTTTCCAACAGAGGACTTGGTTTACTTTCAGCAGATGAAACCTTAATGACATATTGTTATTGTTATGGTTATGTTTTATCCTCTGTCCTTGCAGGCTGCAGGTCACTCGGGCATTTATTGTCACGTAGCAGTCATCTGGGGATCCCTCTGAGAGACCTGCTGAGGCTGGTACCTGTCCTGTCAGACTCTTCATCTAGACAACAGACAATGCCGGGCTTCCCTCTCCAAGCATTTTGACTCTGATCAGCTCAGGACGCGCCTACTGGCTC
>OMLM01001382.1:0-11653 GCA_900302695.1 Helostoma temminkii
GTGGGGGTGGATGGGGTCATTTGTCAACGGCTGCAGAAAGTGAGTGAGCAATGCGATTGGTGGATTAGGTTAGAGGCTGTCCTGGTTTCCCTCTCCTATCAGTGCAGCAGATCTGCCCGCGGCAATGCCAGGCCTGTTGAACACAGAGACGGTTCAACCACGCACCCCTGACTCCCGCTTAGTGGTCAGGCTGAATTAACATTCTCTAAACTAGGGTAAGACCTCTCGAGCAGACAGACCGGGAGGAGAAAAAAGGAAACTCTTTTACAAGGCAAAGAGACATTTATGATGACTCCCAGGAACAATGGATCTATAAATGTGAGAGATGTAACTACACTGGAGCTAATGCTTAAAGAGCAAGAGACTTTGTTAGCTGGTGAATAATGAATGAGAAAAATAATGTGAGCTTGAGTCCTGGGAGAAACAGAATACATAGAAATCTATATCTTCCATGATTTCTTTTGCATTCATCCTTTTTTAAAAACATTTTTTGCTTCCCATTTTGCAGTCTTATGTCCAATCAGCTGTCTGAGAGCTGAAAGGGCCTATCTGGAGGTCTGACAGCAGTCAAAAAGATCTACATTGGGATGGATTCATTCAGCAAGCCCAGGAGATTCAGCCACCTGTTCCTGTTGAAGCATTACTGTGCACAACACAACATTTATATTGGGATACAAATATTTAAGGTCACCAATTCACCTTCAATGTCAGAATAAATTGTGGGGAGGAACTTCATGTTCTGCACAGACAACGCAAAATGTAGTTTCAAAAGATGGGAAACAGTAAGAAAATATATGGTTCTTTGTTAAATAAAAAGTTGAAGCTTGTAGAAACTTTAATTAAATAAAAAAGTCACATACTACTAATAGTAATTTTAACTAAAATATTGAACTTCAGCTTGAAACATGATAAAACATTCAGCAACTCAAAATGATCAAATGCCTATCAGGTTCAGGAACATTTTGAATGGCTTTGGCACCAATGGCACTGGTGAAGCATCTGGAAGTTACCATCGCTCTGATTTGCAACCGGCATAGTGCCATCTGTTAAACTTCCAGGCAGGAATTTACAACTGGAAAAAATATTTCCAGAACCAGCGACTCATCTTTATAAATTAACCAGGATTTAACTCCTCGGATTTCACTGCTGTAACCCATAACTCTCAAGTTGGTATTGCACTTGCATGCAGCAGGAAGCCTTTTTAAGTTCCAGATAATCGTCAGTGTAACTTGGTGTAGCTCCATCCCCTACACTGACACACCAGCAGGAAACTAAAGAATGTATGGAAGCCACCACAGCTGGCAGGCTGGGAAAATAAAACTTGTTAATGCCGTTAAACTGGGTTAAAGATGTGTGGAATCTACACTTCTGTGGAGCTTTGTGCAAGAAGATGATGGATAACATCATACATACAGAATATATGAACAATAGAATACAATACAGTACGTAAATAAAGAGCCTCACATGGATTTTAGTGAGTGTGTAGGCTCCAGTATAAACCACTGGCAGCTTGGACTGAGGCCATGAGGCAAAATGATTGGATAAACTGACGACACCTTATTCATGTTATACATTCCAAATCTGCAACACAATGCGTGACACTTGACGTTGGCCTGCAGTCACTTGAGATCTCATAAATAAAACAAAAGTCAACGTCATCACTGGAAGCAGTGGTGCCCCATATGTATGCAGGAATGTGTAACGTGGGTGTGGTGTCGGGCAGCTGGCCAGGGTTCATAAACATAGGACCAGTTCAGGGAGAGGTCAGAGGAAGGGCTGTTGGCTGGGCACAGTGGAAGACCCATAAGATATATCCAAATGTCACTCAACTACCAACCCCCCCGCCCAAGGCCTCTGGGGAAAACAAAAGGGGAAACGTGCGTCCGTTCCCCGATGACGGTGACTAGAGCACGGATATGGCGAGGTCACGCAGAAAGAGCGGAGGGCTGAAAGGGGAGGAGGAGAATGGAGGATGCAGATGTGCGGTGCGGCAGAGAGGAGAGGCACGATGGGAGGAAATACAACAAGCTATTGTTTGGAGAGTGAGGACAGGAACAGACCCACGAGACAGACAGCTGAGGACTATTCACCGGAGTTTACTTAAACATATTTAGACACATAAAAACATGACTGAATGATAGGAGTCTTAAAACCATTCAGGAATTAACGTGATTATAGATAAAGGTCACCACATTTTTAAAGAACTTGTCTTCATAATGGAGAGATGAGTTGATGTGACATTACCTGCCAATGTGGAACAATGGGGAGGCAGAAGGTCAAAAGACAAGAGGATGGACTTTGTTAAGGCTCCCACTACAGGGATCAACTGGCTACAGCTATTTGTATGCATTACTCCAGTCCAACAGTTTTACACTTTAATATCTACCAAATATTTTAAGAAATACTTTTTTGTGGATCGTATGTATTGTATGCTCTGAGACAGAAGCTTGTAAAGCCTTCATTTTAGTATAAAGAAAATACTACTGTAGTTAATGAAAACCAAAACTAAAAAATCTGAAAATTACTTCAATAATTACTTTTAGAAATTAGAATAAAGTTATTTTACAAAACAATATAATATTTTTTTAAAAAGAGGCTGATTATTTTTTCTAAAGAGATTAAATCAGGGGATTATCCTTATTATGGAAATAAACAGGTCAAACCTAAGTCACTGAGGTCGATCACCTCAAGCATTTACTAGAAAGATAAAAAGATTTATGACAGTACGAGAAGAAAGCCGCTCTCTGAACAAAGAGTTCACAACTACAGTGATAAGAAGCTGTTGATCTAAAACAGCCTACAATAAAAATCATATTGGTTTAAATTGCAATTACTTAACCATACCCTAAGACTGATAGTGAGAAGTAAATCAGTTTTCTGTATGGCCGCTGCTTCGTAGCTATGCAAACAGGCTCAGCAAATCTCAGGCAAAAACTCACCATTTTATCTTTGCCCAACATAAACTGATATAGCAGGAATGCAGTGCTGTGAAGGCATGTCTGGCACACAACATCACGCTCTGTAGTTGGAGATACAACTTTATATGCAAGCATCAGTTGCAGCGTCTTATGAGCCAGTCTGACGGGGTGAAGTAAAGCCATTTAACCACATACATAATACTGTATGTGTTAAATAGGGTGTTCACTAGAGCTGTGGGATATGTTTCATAATCTAAACACAATACACTCTCTCTATTCTGATGTGCTGCTTAAAATTGATTTAGACTCCAAATACATGTGAAATTTGTTCAGTATTATTGGAAAACTTTAAAAGTCAAACAAGGAATTTTAACTGAGGCAACAGTGGTGGTGTTCCACATTTTCATTTGGCTTGAAATAAATATATGACATTTGAATAGCTTAGCTAAAAAGTCAGAATGCATTACTGAGTTTACACAATACCTTAGACATGTTGTTCGAAGGAACAGGGCCACACTCCCCTAAGGAGTTGCAAGATAAACCTGAGGTGTTGTGGGATGAGTGACAAGAGTAGTAAAAAAGAAAAAAAATGTACTACACAAAACTGTTTATCTTGTTTGTTTAAAAAAAACTGCCTGAATCCTGCCTCCTCCAGATTCTTGACATTATTCACTTCAAATATAGTAAACATTTCCTAATGTTACTCCCATATTTTAACCACACTGTTACTTCATTTTTCTGCATTGCTGAAACTAACAGTTATTTTTTTTTATTAAAAACACATTTTTAGATTAGTAGACTAGAGTGTTTGGTCTATAAATAACTAACACTATGTTAGTTCCAATATTCCAGAACCAGGTCAAGTCTTTAAATTGTTTGCTTTGCCTGACCAATATTTTAATAATAAAATATTATTCAATCAACAAAGAAAAGCTGGACATTTACTATTAAGATTGTTAAAATAAAATGTTCTGTTGATCAACTAATAGATTTATAGATTCAGCACTATGATACCGTTTACAACATAGTTAAAACAAACACTAATGGGAATACCTTTAGTAAATTAGAGGCAACCCCGGATGCAAATTCCTTCATAATATAAAAAACCCATCAGAGTTGAGAAGACTGAAAGACACAGACACACACAATCACAATCCTTCTCGCTCTGGTCCTTTCACAGCAGATACCTTTGATCTCTCTAATCAGAGAACATCATGAACCATTTTTTGGACAGACTGAGGGGGTGTTAGCCCCCTCACACACACTCACGGTACCACAGAGCGATGCAGTCCCAAGATGCAGGGGAATAGTGTTAAGAAAAGCATCTCACTCACTAACACCTTTTTTTTTTATAAAAAGTGCTACTGATACTATAATGTACGCAGCTATTAGAGTGGATAATACCTTCGATCAAGTTCAAAACAACAGGGTCACAATCCCCATGAAGGGTTGCAGATATGTGCAGATCTGAAGTGCTGTAGCGCATACGGTATAATATTTTACATACGGTATGCAAAGAATTACAGCGTGCTGGAAAGCAGACTGTTAAGCAAATGTTGTTGTCACAGCCTCAGTAATGTGCTGCTACAATAGTGATGTCCGATGGCCTCAGCTGGCAAGCCAAGACTGGCAGCCTGCCCTGAGAAACCAGAGACGCCGCCTTCGCCAAACCAGCGGGGAAAAGTGTCCACACCACACTTCTGCTATCACTATTCTTCCTATGGCAAACACTCTCTGCACAGCCAACAGGCTCTACACAGAAAACCTGTGTGATCACGTGGGCAGGCAGCTTGATCATAAGATGTAATAAAACATTTTGGATTCTTCTGTGACAACCAATCCCACAAATATGAATCTTTCAGCTGTCATTCAGGTCTGGGGAACTACAAATTCATGCTAAGATAACAAGTTTATTAATTTTTCAGAGTTACTGTGGTAATACCATGTTATACATCCACATCGGCAGACAGTCCTTGGTCATTTGTTGTCTCCCAGAGAGAAAACAGCCTCGGGTTTCATTATGTGTGCTTAGACATTCAAACCCACACACTGTCCCAAATGCTGAGAGGGATCCCTTGTGACTCCCTTTCCACAAAAAAACAAAAAAGGGAATAAGAGGAAAAGTGAAAGCTGTTCTCTGGCAGATAGTGGGAACAGTTTCTTTTGGCTAATGCATTCCCATTGTCTCCAGCTGGCCTGATTGTGGAAACACAACAAAATCAAATGCTCTCAGGCTGCATCACACCCTAAAACAGGTGCTTTTTGCTGCATCCTTTCTCCCACCCACTCACTCTGAACTTTGACTTTACAGTCCAGGTGACAGGTGCTCTACTATTAATTTAGCACAGGAGAATGCACTTTCTGAACCATATGTCATTAGGCACTAGACCTTGTACTGGTGGAGCCTTCTCCAGAAGGAATTTATACAGAAATGCATGCAACTTTACATCTGTGCTTCTGCAGAGGATTTCAAAATGATTGCACAGCATTCTCTATAAAGATTTCTGGTTGACAAATGAATTAATTTCAGTTGCTGATTACAGTTGACATATCTCTCTGCCGAGCTGACACTGAGATGAAACTGATTAAATGTGGTTTTCAGTTGCAGGATTACAACATACAACAGTCACTGGAATATTCAAAGCTACAGAGATGGTAAACCAATGTTTGTTTTAGTTGGTGACTTAACTGTTAATTAATTCAATCATTACTGAAATTAATGGTTTTCTGTGTCTATGTGCATGTGTGCTATCCTTCTCTGAAATTCTCTCAGCACCTGCAGCAGCATGGACGAGGACGCTCTGGTTGGGCCGCAGGTTGCCAAAATCAAACAGCATCATGTAGGCAGTAATATAGTTGACAGGAAGGGCGGCAGCCTCCTCGAAACTCATGCCCTCTGGAATGAGAAAGGTGTGGCTCGCTGGCACTACTGCCACCTCCTGCCAGAGCCCAAAGCGGTTCAGCACCATCACCTTGTCACCAACCTGCAACAGAAAGCACAAGAAGACAAAGGCTGTAAAGAAGGAAAAGCTAATCCATTTCCAGTTAAAGAAAACAATGCAATAGGGTCATGCTGCTGTAGATGGGGTATGTAGAAATACAATGAAGTATTTGTTAAAGAGACATTTAGATTATAATTTAATTTTTGGTGTGTTTGATTTTACATATTTGAGTCAGTGACAAATAATGGCCAGGAAGTCCATGGCAATGCCCTGGAAACATCCATCCATCTGTTACCATAACCGCTTTTTCTAGTGACCTGTCCCAGTGACAGCTGTTGTCACACCTATTGTCACTTTAGAGTCACCAATTAACCTAAACTCATGTCTTTGGACTATGGGAGGAAGCCACAGTACCCTGAGAAAACCCGCACAAGCATGAGAACATGCAAACTCCACCCAGAAAGCTCCCGACCCACTGGCGGATTTATACCCAGGTTATTCAAGCTGTCAGGTGACAGAGGTAACAGGCCCTAGTTTTGGGAAGATCCCCTGCGACACCAACCTGGATGTAACGTGTACTACTACGATGTAGCTTTTTGGAAGAGAATAGGAAAGAAAAGAAGCGTAAGGTATATAATTACTTTTTAAAAGTAAATTATATGATACCTAAGTTCATTAACTGAGCTTTAATAGGATCCATTGCAGCCGAGTATCCCAGGAGGTTCTACCACTAGACCCTGATGTAGCTTGATTTGTCCTGCAGCCTCATTGCTTCGTTGGTACAGCGGGAATGATGCAAACTGTGTAGCAGGAATTGTAAGATTGTGCTGAAATGCTTCGCAAATAAGCAGGCATGTTGTCCACCAAATCTCAAAGACTTGGCTTTGTGCAAGCAAAAAAAGAAAAACAATAAACCACAGCAGGGTAATAGTAAGAGGAGTAAGTAGGACTACAGGGACTTATACAGTGGATTTGTTCCAAAGTTTAAGATCTATTTCCCAACTTGCAATGTATTGTAGAAGCTTGCAGTGGTTAGATGTTTTACATACAGATAACCATTTTTTTTGGTTAAACTTAAAAGATTTGACAGTGATGTTACATATGTAAATGTGACAGGAAGTAAGGGGAAAAAGACTTTTAAAGCATAGACGAAAAAGTACATCAAAACTACATGCACTGATAGTGAGTTAATATGTGTTTGATTATTGTCTGATTCACAACTGTCTTTCCAGAAGGAGAAGCCTGCATGTAAACTTCCCCCTGCAGCCTCACTAACCAATCAGCAGAGCCCACTCGAGGGATACAGGAAACAGAGGACTGGAGAATTATAACTCTCTTCCTGTTTTCTTCCTCCCCCTTATCCACCCATCTCAACACAGTTCTTGCCCATTTCCATTCTCACTTTTTTTCTTCCCTTCTTTCTCTTTCACTTCCTGACTGCTTTTCCTCTTACAGCTTTAGAACATCTTCCTTCCCTTTCTCCTGTCCCCATCTCATCCTGTCTGTGTCTCAGATTTGCTGCCTTCTTTGACACACTCTCTTTCAAACTAATTTCTTGATCTTCCACTGTCTCGTCCTGTCTTTACATTTTGTTTCTCTTGCAAGGAGTGTCCTGCATCCCCTCTTCCTCATCAGCCACACAGGACAATGGGTCTCATCTTCTCCCCTGGCTTCTCTCCACTCATCAGACTCCCTGCCAGATTCTTCCCCATGGCTGAGCAAAAGACAAGCTCTCTCCTCCTGGGAACGAACCCTCTCCACCCGGGCCTCTCTAATGGTCTGGAGGGAGCCATGCGCCTCGCTGTGTATCTACTCCAATTAGAGAGATCTCCCTCTCTCTTTCTTTTTTCATGCTCACATCTTTCTGTCCGTGGCCGCGTCATTTGCTTTACTCTCAAAGTATGCTTGGAGTTCTCAAATTCATCAACCTTGTTGGTTTAATTGGAGGTACAGTGTGGCACAAATCGATAGACGGAGGAGTTCAGGCTTTTACAGGAAACACACAAACATGACTCACACTTCTCATTCAAATGCATCTGCAGCTATTCTTCTGTGCCCACGTAAAAGCATGTGAGTTACCGTCAGTCACACAGAAACTGATTAGTAACATTCAAGGCCGAGTAAACCAGCCTTGTGACACCTCTGTTACAACATATGCACAAAGTGACACGCACACACATGCGCGTGCTTCTTCAGTTTCCTTTCTCAGTCTTTGTGCCACTGCATCAAACATAGTCACAATTGGGGTCAGGACTGTGGGGGTGCTGAATAAAGACACTTCCAGTTAACTGTACATGAGTAGATTTGGTGATTCAGTTTAAGGGGAATGCAAGACTCCAAGTCAGCTGTTTCATGGATTGGAACTTTGATGATTTCAGCAAAAGAAATATCAAGAAGAGAAAGAATAAAGAAATTTTCTAATACAGTGTTAGTCAGGTTGAGAGAAAAGATGAAGATTAGATGTTAACACCCACACGACCTGCATGGCTCTTGTAAATTAAAATGAAACGTATCTCCATGGTGTCAGCTTAGGTGTTCTTGTGTTTTAACTTACAGCTTGTATGGATTTAAGATATGAGCCACGCCCTGCTTTCATATAGGTACATGACAGGAGTGTGTACATTGTGCTTTTTGCACTTAACTGCTAACAAAATACATCACCATACTAAATTACTCAAATAATTTTGGGAGCTGGTTATTTATGGTCAACTATGAGCAGGGCACGTAGAGTACAAAAGCAAGCTATAAATGATGTTGATGGTGAAATGGACATTTAGGATGAAAAACCAAGGAGGGAAGGTTCAGATGTCCTGAAGGAAAAGAAGAAGAGTGGATAGCCTGAAAGGAGGGCAGTATGATAGAGGGATTCACTGTCAGTGGAACCGGCAGAAGAAGAATCAAGAGAATATACAAAGAAAAGAAAGACAGATAGAGGGAAGAAAGGAGGGATGGAGGAAATACCAGACTGACAATGTGGGCCAGAGGGAGGTAATTGAGAACATATGGGTCAGATCCTACCAAAACTCACCAAGGGAGAGCATGAAAAATGAAAAAAGCAGGTCTGAAAAAAGTGCTGATGTTTTCTTGCCAGGAGAGGTTCAGTGTGATTTGTGATATTTCCTCTCGTCCCTCGCTTAAACTGTTACACTTTTTTCCTTGCACTCCCTCTTAGGTCAATTCGGGTGAATTCACTGTAGTATTACTTCACTCAGTTTCATTGTCCCTCCAAGTGACGCTTCATTTGTAGCAGTCACTGAAATACAATGTGAGGCATGCAGTGGATTCATACTAAAACATTAGAGGCAGAAAGCAACAGAACAGTAAACAAGTCAAAGACACAGGGACTACAGGGCAACAATGGTGCAAGTGTAGCTTTTATCAACTTTCCATGTCTTTTTGTTTCAGTAGAATGAATCCTTATATCTAGGTCTAGGTTAATTTGATATATTTTACCATATCCTATCAGAAATGTAAACATTTTTTAGAAGAAAACTTCAAGTCAAAAGCCTCATATCTGTGAGGAAAAGAAGGCTCTTTAAGACATTAAAGAAACATAAGGCTCAGTACAATATCAACACACTGGAAAGATTAAATAAAAATCAATTACACTTTACTCAGCCACTTATGTTTAAGTTGCATTATCTAATTAAATGAAAACGCATATTCAAAGCTCTGCCTACACTGGATGTGCATCAAACATTCAGACACACCCATTATTGTATGTCTTTGTGTGAGGTGAGCAGACAGATAGGCAGACTGATAGAGGAATAGTGAGCGATGAGGCCACTGTGGTCAGCACATTCCCTCTGAGGTAGCTGCCAAAAGACCTCAGAGATCTCCATCCATTAGGAAGATTGGCTTTTAATTCTATAAGCTAAGGTCTACACGGAGATGCAGGACTGCGAGGCCTTGATGACAAGTTGTGCGTTTGTGCATGTGTGTCTGACCTTTAAATCCAATCAACACTACTGACAATGTGGAAAGAAGCTATAAAGAAACACAAAGGTCCTGACCTATATGAGACCCAGCCGATACTGTCTGACCCGTCTGCAATCACATTCTTATTACTGTGCATAGATTCTCCATCCATGCAGGCTTACACTTAACAAACGTGCCACTCCCTGTCAGACGCACTGATTCTGTTCTTGCATCGCGCAGGGGTTTTTCACGGATTTTAAGTATCTGGTGTGAGAAAATGTGGTGCGCTTACAACTAACGGCGTGACTCATCACCGGCTGATGTGTAACATGCTGGCTTTGTAGTTTAACTGCCTTACAGAGGCGTTACCGTGGTGATGCCATGCAGTCAGAAGACAGACATATAGCTCTGTGACTCATCACGCAATGTCAGAGGGCGACAAATATTAATCACCACACCATTTCTTGTGGTTAAAAATTAAATAGAACTGTTTTATTATGGTTATTTATCTGTCTTGGCTTCTTTGTTTGACAGTGTCTGGGTCTAAAGTTTAATTGCGATGCTGACGACAATTTTTTTTCCCGAACAGATCAGAGGCAGTAGCTTCTGTGTTGACAAAGAAGGCAAGTGATCGCGTTTATCACACAACGCTGCTTGTCGCGATGCGCCTCGCCCTTTCCGCACGACGTGCTTGTGCGCCACCGTAGATCCCGGTAACAAAAGGCGTCGGTGACTCCGCTCTCCGCCGCCGGTATCAAGTCAGCCATGTTAATAACGGTGACACCACATGGTCTCCAAAATAAAGTTCCTCATTAATTATCATTTAGGAGAGGTAACCTAGTCAGTAGGTTGTCATTGGTGATGATGAGGAACTTACTGTCATCAATTTATACGTTGACATTTAGGGCCATAAAGGCCAAAGGAGAAAGGAATTGTGGCTGCAGTTCTACAGGAAATGTGTGCTACTGCAACCAAATCTTTCACTTCCAGTAACTTTAACATTTTATGCGGTCATCACTCTCTCTTCTAAGCTGTGTTTTACGTCTTATGTACATTTTGATTTTCTCCTACAAGCCATAGAAGACACTCATGCGACTGTCCAACGCCTTCATTTTGAAGGGATGACGTTTCATTTCCGCTTTTAGTGTAGCTACCTTTGGCTGACTTGACAAACCTCACGTTACCATTGGCGCACATCAAAGCGCTGTACAGTGTAGGTGCAGACAGTGAGGAAACATATTAGCTACATGTTTGCACGCGTTTATTTAGACTTAAACGTGCGCGTTTTGTACGAACAGTGAATCCATCTTCAGCTCAGAAACTGTTTTTTCACGCGAAGTTGCTCGTTTGTGCGCAAAAGTAGCACAGTTTGAAAACCGGGGAGACAAGGGGGGCGACGCCTGCTGCTGGTTTCATTGTACTCACCTCCTATAGTTTTCACACTCTGGTTTCCTCCTCAAGACAAACAAGGCAACCTGAACCCACTACCAGGCGCTTTTTCTTTCAACTTAAGTGTCTTTTTACGCATGAGTGAATGTATGTGCGCATGAACAGATAAAGCATAAAGTGGGTAAAACACATCTTAAGTACTAGTGCATTAGTTGTCTGCCCTGGAAACTTAAGGGCATTAAATGAATTCAACTAGCGTTTCATACAGTGTGCAGCACTACCACCGCTGCCTGACACGCCCATGCCCCAGTGTAGCGTTCAGCACCGAGCGAGGCGAGACAAACACTCATCACTAAACAATTAAACACGCCAAGATTATACATTTTAAGACAATGAAGTAGCACAAAAAAGCAGAGCGGGCGTGCTTGTGTTCTTACTTTTCTGTCTGTCACTTCTTCCCCAACAGCCTCCACCTCCCCAGAACAC
>OMLM01001382.1:11959-23433 GCA_900302695.1 Helostoma temminkii
TCTCTTGCTTCTGGTCCACGGCGTTTTGCTGCTGGGCAGGTGCGTCCTCTCCAGACATTGTGCAGGGAGACTGTGAGACTGTGATACGTCTAGAAAAATACTTAAAAATCTTCAGGCGTTGCAGTGGACGGACCTGCTGCTCTACTGCGTATGCTTGCTTTGCAAATAAAAGTAAGTCAGAGCGTCTTTTCAGCAGTCTTACATGGAGACACTAACCCGACAAAGTGGGACGATCAGTGGCCAGTAGTTGTCAACGCCGCGCTCTGACAGAGTGTGGGACGAGACTGAGGCTGGCTGGAAAATACGGAGAGCTCATGAAACCCAGGGATTGGTGTGAGTGATTGAGTGGGTTTGGCTCTTTGGGTAGGGCTATAAGATAAGTACTGTATGTAGCCCTATTGCATCAAGCAGAGAAGTGATTTGGCAAAATATCTTATAGAGGTAGAAGGCAAATAAAGCTGAAGCCAACTCCAGTAAAATGAAAATTAAAGTAGTTGTTGCATTAAGAGCAAAAAGTGTCATGCTAAAGAACACAAGCTGATGTGATATTTGAATTGATAAGGTAAGTCACTATAAATAGTACCCTGCTGTATATTAATTTATCATTTTGGAGCTGTTGGTGACATACTGTATCTTTAGGACCCTCAGATGTCATGAAGTAAGAGCCTGGTACAATTAATGACTTAATGTTAGTTTTCAGCAAGCATTTGATTATTTCTGGTTGTTTATTGCTACATGTTTAACAGTGAGGTTTGTGGTTTTGGAACAGTAGCAGCATAAGGAAATGTCTGTTTATGCTGCCTATTCTACAGTAGGATTTGCAGGAACTTTGGGCTTGTGTATGGCTCATTGTTGTAACTTCCTTGCAAAGGCAGCTCAGAAAAATATTAGCTTGTTTTGAGGTCACGCCAGTTTTTGATTAAACAATATAACCTGCTTTGCATTCAGCTTCAGCACAGGGAGCCAAAACCACAGGGTGAGATGACCTCTCAATCAAAAGCTTGTCTACATGGGGGAGGGCAGCTCATAAAATTAAAATAAAATTTTGTTTTAGGAAAAAAAAAAAACACCCACAAAGAACACTTTTTTTTAAAATGAAACTGTAAGTATCTTTTATATGTGTCACCAAACACAGCCAGAGTCTTTTCACATTGGCCTTTAGAGCTAAGAGACCAACCTAGCGTCCATTTAGAGATGTGACCACAAGAGGAGTGGTGAGACACCTTGTGGCCGTAAAGTGCCACTCAGCACTTCTGAAGCCAAAGTCAGCAATGTCCAAATCAATATCCCACAGGGGTTTAGTGATGTAGGATGCAGGAATTATTGATCTGACACACTGACACAGGCCACATTTTACATGGACAGATTGTCTGTTCTTCCCCATCAACAGCACTGAGCCACTGTGAGTAGACATCAGTATTCTGTGGGTGCTGGTAGAGCAGCTCTTGTGCTCATTAGCTTTGACAGGGCCAGTATGGTAATAGCCAAGCAAGGTGCAGTCAGGAACATGAGTTGGACTGCAGGTTCAAGTCAGAAAAAAGGATTAGAGGAGAAGCATGCTATTAACGCTTTCTAAATTTGTTTCACTGTGAGTCCATCAGAGGAAATGGCTGCAATTAAATAAACACAGGAATAGGAGGTAGGGACACAGAGGCACTGCACTGGACACCTGGTTTGGAGATTTCCTCTACTGTCTAAGTAGGTTACAGAATGCATACTGTTGCTCAGTGGTTTAATTGGGCCTGGATAAAATACTGTGTCACTACTCTTCCAGGCAAATAGACTGAGTCTGCAGGGAGTCTGGATAACCTCTGAGGATGTGTGTGGCTAAACTAAAAAACATATTTTCATCCCTTTAACACTGGATAAACACTGACATTTACAACTCATATAGAAAAATGATTAACAAAAATGT
Source organism: Helostoma temminkii (assembly GCA_900302695.1). Taxonomy (NCBI): domain Eukaryota; kingdom Metazoa; phylum Chordata; class Actinopteri; order Anabantiformes; family Helostomatidae; genus Helostoma; species Helostoma temminkii. The sequence continues at coordinate 13,875 of OMLM01001382.1, forward strand.
GCAAATACCACACATATTGTCAGGATAAACTATAAGTGAGAAAATATGACTTCTCTTCTTATTACTGAAACCTCATCGGCCAGTTAAGCCCCCTTATGTTAATGTTATTTTTTCATATTTCTTGCAATGATCCTGTGCAAAATGCTGAATCATTTTCAGTGTTTTTGTTGTGTTTTTACTTGTGATGATTTATTAATACCATTTGGGAGATTCAGTCTCTTAGGTTAGAAACCACATTGCTAAACGTGTGCATTGACTTAATTTACAAAAATCTAAGCCCATTTATTACTGTAATGTATTTATGTGTATGTTTTGCATTGTGTGCGTTTCCTCGTGCCATCAGATGCAAATAGGGATGAAAATCACTGGTTATAGGTTACACAGTCAATCAGTCAAAGTTTGATATGTGAAATATAATCTCTACAATGCAGCCATGTCTAGATGTTAAATTAAAGTGCTGAGTTAGGAAGACATTTTGTTTATTTCACAATAAAGTCCAGGATAAATCGATTCTGCCTGGCAAATTCACAGAAACAAAGAGCTTAGAACCCAGAAGTCACTACAAACTGCCTCCTAACCAGTTCAGCCACTCTTACATTTTCTCTACTCTGCTCTATTAATGCATGAGTGTAATGAGTTCATCAGTTGAGTAGCATATCCATCAAAGCATCTCTTAGCAAAAAGAGTTCAGCACAATCATACAGAAAATGGAAAGGCAGATCACTGCACCCACTTGCTGGCAAGTGCAGTGGGCTGTGTTTCATAGTCAGCACGAGAGTGACTGTACTCCACCCACCGTTTACTCAATGTGTTTATGCATCTATGAAAACATAAATGCTTTTGTGAATTTTTTGGAGTGTGATTTGCTTTTGTAGAATGTCACAGTGTCCAACACTGTCTCCTTGTGCTAAATGTGGCATGTTTGTTTTTCATATTTAGCTTTTTTAACAAGAAAACAAATTCAGCAGAGATATGAGGTGCAGTCAAAGTAAAGATTCATGTGGGCATTACACTAATCCAATAGAAAATAAGAGCACAATGCAGAATGCTAGTAAGTTCCTAGAGGTAGAGACTCCTGCTCAGTTAACATATGAAAGATTATAAAATATGTAGTGTAGGGTCTAACAGGTCCTGGCTACAATAAGCAAATGCCTGCTCTGGTAATGAATACACACTGCCACCTGCTGTTCTACTGACTACAAAACAGAGGACTAAAATGTTCAGCTCCCCTAATTAAACAGATATTTATACTTTTTTCTGTACTTGTACCCCAGTTGCACCCCAACTAGTGTCTAGAAGAGTATAATGTGTTGGTTTTATTTGTTAGGGTTTTGCAATATCTGCCTCTGAAGCCTGTGCCACCAACCCATCACAATATAGATACAAATGATTTTCTTTTTCTGTCTTTAACTTTGAAATGATTTGCTTCAGTGCCATGTGCCAACACAGAGGAGGGAAGTCATCTTAATATTGCTCTCTTACAAGTTTGTTATCTTGTTGCTGGCCCATCCAGCCTGCCTGTCTGTTCCTTGCTGTTGTTATTGGTTGTGTGATTTGCTGTTCTTTTCTCTCTTTCTCTCTTTCTTTCCACTAACCCTAACTGGCTCTTCACTGTAGCCGCGTTGAGTCATAACCTTGTTAACTCTAGTCCTCCCTAAACTCTCAGCAGCAATGACTTCATAAATTTCTTTACAAACAATTGAAACTATTAGAGAAAAATTAATTAGATCACCCCTGTAACTGGTATGACTGGAGCCTCATGTACATCAACTCTAGACTTCATAAGACCTCAGCCTTACTGCTTCTTCCATGTAGGTCCTGCTAAGCTAATTTCTACGAGTAAATTATCTTAAACATCTCTTAGACCCAGTCCCAACACACTCCTCAAAGATGTCTTCTGTCAACCAGAACAGCCATAATAGATCACAGGCTACTCATCACATGTTTTAAAGGTTGCTGTCTTTAGACCTCTACTACAAACCTACTCTTGACTCAGATGTTTTAGTTAATTTTGTCCAATCTGCCTTTATTCTCTAGAATTATTGGAAATGTGATTATGTGACAGTGACCACTTGCAAAGGAAAAGCCTGTGTGAAGAATTCCAGTCAGGATTTAGAGCACATCACCAGTGATCTTCTCTTAACTTCAGACAATGGACGTGTCTTTATACTCATCCCTTTACACCTCAGTTTTGCGTTTGACAATATAGATTACAACTTTTTAACACAGAGACTGGAGCATGTCGATATGCCGAGATTAGAAGAACCACATTGTTTAAATCTTATCTATCAGATGGATTTCAATTTGTTCATATTTCTGATCAGTCTTCCATGTGGTCAAAAGCTAGTAACGCTGTACTTTTCACTTTCTACATGTCTCCTTTAGGAAATACAAATTTCCATTACTATACAGATAACACCCAGCTATGTTTATCTATGGAACCAGACAACCTTCAAGCAAACTTTAAAGACACAAAGGCCCGAATGGTCCATAGTGTTTCTATTTCTAGAGAGACCTTGCAGTTATTGTATTTGGACCTAAAAACCTCAGAGATGTGCTATCTAATCTGATCTAATCATAGAGTTACTTGAGATGTAGCACTAGCCTCAAATGGAGTTGCATGTTTTTTTCAATATGATTCCTTTACCTCATATATAAATCTCCAGAGCTGCCTCCTTCTACACGAGGAAGAGTATCCTGTCTCAGTCAGAGATGCTGAAAGTGCATTGTGCACTTTTTACTTCTAGACTGGACTGTTGTAATTCCCGACTAATAAGATGTTCCCCAAGAAATTAATAACTCCATAAAAAGCCTCCAGTTGATCCAAAAATTCTGGAGTCAAAGATCTTCAAAAAGATCATATTTCTACTACTTTATCATTCTAATTGACATCCCATAAAGTCTGGAGTACAACCTTCTTACACACAAAGCACTTCATGATCATCATATCTTTAAGATTTCACATTATCCAAACAGGCCGCTTCACTCTCAGAGTGCAGCTCTACATGTGGTTCCTAGAGTTTCCAAATGCAGGATGTGAAGCGGAGTGTCAGCTATCAAACTCCTCTCCTGCGCAGCTTTGAGAGGCAGACTCTCTTTCTACTTTTAAGAGTAGGCTTAAAAACTCTCTTCTTTAATAAAATATATGGTGCTCTTAGCCATACTGCTAAAGACTTAGACTGCTGGGGAAACTCCCGTCATGTTCTGATTTCCTCTACTCTCTGTCCATTTATATGATACGTTTAGTTGTCATAAATGTTCTCCCTGTCTCCCTCTCTCTGTACCTCTCTCCAGGTACTTCCAGCCTCAGATCAGTGTGCAGTTACTACACCTACCAGCCTGCCCCAGAGCTCTGTCTGTAATTTGTTGCTCTTCTTTTCTCTCTCCACTGTCCACTCACCCCAGCTGGCTGCCCACCCTAAATGTGGATCTGCTGGTTTCTTCCTTTAAATAAAGTTGTTCCTCTCCACTATCTCCTGGTGCTGATCTGTGTCTTCAACTTACATTGTAGGTGCCTTGAGGTGACTTTTCTTGTGCTTTGGCTGTATATACATACGCTGAACTACATTAAACCATAGCTACAGTGTAAAAAGTGTTAACTGATATATGTATGAACTACGACATTTCTTTTCTTTTTTTTAAACTGTGGATAAATTATAACCCACAGCCTTAAAAAGCCTAAAAAACTATTATTTGTATATTTGTTTACTAAATCTCACAGGCTGGAAAAAACAGGTATTGAACTACTTTAGTTTTTAGCCATCTTGTAAGTGTAAACATTATTTTGACATTTAAGTTCATTGATTTTAAAGCGAGGGGAAGGGAAAGCAGCAAAAGCCTTGTCATCATGGTGACAGGAACAGACACAATTTCAAGACCTGGTGTATGAAAAGAATATGTCTTAATTGCATAAGGTCATTTGTGCTGCTTGAAACTGTGACTTCACTGATTTTTAATTATTTTTAATACGCTGAGAATAATCTCTGGCATTGCCGATGCATGCATCCTCAAATCAAAATAATACTAGAGGCATTATCTTATTAAAAATGCAGATATTCACATATTCAGGATTTAGCATCTGTCTCCTAACAAACTGGACTCTGGGATGATATTTGTTGGGTAAAATCTCCATATGTAAAAAATGTAAGTGTATTTTGTAGAATCCATAAAGTATATAAGAGTCATTTCAAGAGTCCAACAGAACCACAAATTACAACCTGCATATTTTACAGGTTCATTCTACTGAATCATTTGCTGCTTCTTAGTATAGCTGCTCTTACAGTTTTACATTTTTACATAGATAATGTGCTGGAGTACCAGTTGTGTCCAGAAGGAGACAGTGTCGGTCTGCGCTCCACAAAACATGACTCAACAGTGCTGACCTTACCTGACAAGTGGTACCTCATCCTTCAGCTTTCTCATTTACAAAACGGCTAAATCCTCAGTGGGACACTTGTAAGGAATATGAGTTAAATTCAAGGCGATGAGACTTATAAAGACATCAGTCACCTCTAACTACTTAATTTGATGATCCATTTTATCTAGGTACGCCGCATTTACTGCACCTCCATTAAGAGGTTATGCTGGCATCTCATCAAGAGGCATAATGTGCTGAGTGTTTATGTGATGGGGAAAATGAGCGTTTACAGTCAGTGAATATTAGAAGATAAACAACTGCTGCTTTTAAGAAATAAATTCTTAGGAAATTATAATTTGAAAACACAAGATTCATTTATTTGATTGGAACCACTAAAGCTAAATAACATTTCCAATAGGCCAATAATTTGAAAATAAAAAGGAAAATAAATGAGCTTCCTTCCATTATATTTCTAAATATCAACCCTCCTACTGAGCAGTTTATCACAACATTCAAAGCTGCATAATGAATTTTTCTGCATAACAACCTGGTAAATGCCCTCCCAAAGTGGTATATCCCCTGTTTAGTGTCAGTTTATCATATAAATCAAACATCTGTCATCTGAAGTAGTTGAAGAAACAAATCGGAAGAAGGAATCTACAGATTTCAGTAGTACACACACTAAATACAGGTGCTCCCATCATGAAACACTCTGTATGTGAAGTTATTTAATCATTGTTGTCTAACAAGTAAGAAAAAGTAAAGACACTTAGAATATCCCTCAAATATGAAGTATATTTCTGTTCACCACTGAAATTTTTAAATCAATATAAAAACAACAACAAAAAAGCTTTTTGGTAAAAAAAAAACAAAACCGTAAAATATAAAGTTGACATCATCTGAAATGAAATCTCCCCCAGATGATGTTGTCTGAAGAAGGTTTTCAGAAACTACAATCATTAAAAGCCCTTAACTCCACCTGATGTTCTCAAATATAAAAGTTCCTCAGCTAGGATGGGAGAGGCAGCAGCATTATCTCCGTGAGTCACATAATCTGCTGCTCTATTATAAGAAACATATTACTGAGCTACCATAACGATTCCATACAAGGCAAAAACAAAACCATTACTAGATCATGTGACCCACAGACGCTTTATATCTAAGTGGAGTTTGTTATGCTACAATGAGTGATGTGTCTCAGACATGAATATTAAGAAGGCGGGGCCAGTAATCAAAGTGTCAGAGTTTTCAGGGAGGGCTGTGTGCCTGTGGTTTTGGTAGCCGATCAGTCGCTCAGAGTTTGTCAGCGGGACCTGAGGGCTGCACGTCTAACAGGAGCAGCTGGTCACAGCGCACCGCTTCGGTGCAGGTATTCACTCGTTTTTCTTTTCAGTCTTCGATCCCTGTGAGTCTCGTATCGGATGCTGGATGCAATTCATGCCCGTGTCAAGAAAACACCTCTGACCGTTAAACCATGGACAGTATCGGCAGCCGCTGTAAGATTGTTGTGGTCGGTGACGCGCAATGTGGGAAAACTGCACTCCTTCACGTATTTGCCAAGGACTGCTATCCAGAGGTACGTCTGTTAAAAGTGCCAACTTAGTATTTTCATTCTTCAGAGGCAGCCACTAGTTTGTGAATGAGAGAGGAGCACAGTCATTAGAATATAACACTGAACAACTTGGTCACTTGTTCGGCAGGTTACATCCACCTGCCCGAGAAGATAGAGGAGGAGAGGGAACTGTAATGAATGATTGTAAAAATAAAGTCAGGGTGTAATGTCTAAATTCAGTGGTGCGCATAAACTCTGCTATTATGTATTTCTATATATCCATAACAGCTCTAGCTTTTTTTTTTACTTGTCAGCTGCATCATTTCAAACATGACATTCCCCATTAATCTGCTCTTCTGAAGCCTGTGGTTGTGTAAACACAAGCTTATCTTGTGCCTCTTAATTGAATAACTGAAATAAATCCCTTGTTTTCAGAACTATGTACCCACTGTGTTTGAAAACTACACCGCCAGTTTTGAGATAGACAAGCACCGGATTGAACTTAATATGTGGGACACGTCAGGTAAGACAATTTCATGTCTCTGTCTGCAGCATCTCTTAAAGGCTGACATCAAATCAATTCATTCCCAGCCCTCATGGTATTTGTCTCTGGCTGTGACTGTGAGAGGACTGTCTTCTGCTCCCCTCTCCTGACTCTTCCACCAGTTATCTCTTTGACGAATTACTTTGACCTAGCAAACTTTAGATAGATATATTTCGTTTTTTGAAGCTTGTGGCATCTGCTCTTTATGATTGTAGCCTTGCCTGGTTGTCAGCTGTGTTTCTCTGTGCCTTGTGGTTGCATTCCTGCTGTCCAGTGTGTGGCTGACTCTTCCCATGCTCTGGTCAGGGTCAGGCTACTGTGGGTGGGAGAAAAGGGAGAGGGTGTTGATAATAGAGACAGGATGTGCCCTAAGGGACCAGTAACTGCCCTAACTGCCTAAACAGTTTTATCTGACAAAGACTAATGGACCGTACCGGTTTAATGACTTATCAGCTGATATTGGGCCAGAAGTGAGACATGTTGTCTGGTGATTATTTGCCATATATTCAGATTGTAAGTCTGATATAAAGTAGTTTTTTTAATTAGACATTTGTTAAAAAATAATTCACTTAAGAACATTTTCCAGAGTTTACACAGCTGTTCACCACACGTACTGTGCCTTTAACCCAGAAAAGTTCAGATTTATTCATGACGATTTAGACGAACGCTTCGGTGATTTTGTAAGTGTAATCTCAGGGGCTTTTCCAGTCTGAATGAAATTTGTTAAATATGTCTTTATGCTATGAGCAACTACTGATGTCAGTGTAAAAACAGGAGCCAGGAATTCATGTCAGCCATCAAAAGTTGACTTTCTTTGAAAACATATCATTCATATGTTGTTTTTAAATGACTTTTTATGTGACTGGGCTTCGGTGCGTGAACACACATCTTACTGTGGAAGTTGTTTAGCTAACATCCTGCATAGAAATTCATTCTTTACTTTCATCCCGGTCTTGTCAGTGAGGATGGATTTACTTCCCTGAGCTATTCTGACATCTGCATCTCATCATAGTCAACTGAGGCCACAGGCTCCTGCCAGCTACAGTATCTGACCAGCGACATGGGTGAATAGTCAGAGGACTCGATTCTCCCAGGGAAACTTGTTCTTTTACCGTAAACATTCCCAAACCTAAAACTATCGTCTGGGAGAAATGATGGGAGTAGCCAGCGAAAGAATGTTGCTTTTTCTTGGACCTCATGTCGACCCAGAGAGTAAATCTGCTTGAGCCTGTCAGTCAGGGGTCGAGGTCCTCTGGGGCTCAGGGGCCACAACAAAGACTTTATTATCACTTGACTGTAACAAGCTAATGATGTAGATGGAATGTTGTGCTATTGTCCATCTTCAAAATCCCAAACCACCTTTGGCAGTGTTAGTTTTTAATCTTCAGCCAGGAGCCGCCCACCGCACAACAAACATGACGTCACCCAGCCCACAGGGCAAATGTGTGTATGTGTTTGCGTTATGGTAAGTATGTGTGCCTATGTGCTTCTGTGTGTGTGTGTGTGTGTGTGTGTGTTCAGAGGTCCTTGTGCGGTGTGCCATTATTCAGTGATTCACAGCAAACACAGATGTTCATATTTTCTCTCAACAAGAAAAATAATTGGCTCACACTTAGATGAAAAAGGCTTTCATCTGAAGAAAATAACATGTCTCCCATCGTTCCTCTTTTAGAATCTGATTTTTTTTATTGCTTCATCCATCAGCTCCTATTTTCTAGCCGTGTGCTTTTTATTTGTTCATGTTCCCTAGCTGCACCTCCACTACCAGTTCTGAGGGTCTCTGTCACATCATCATTTACAACAGAGAACATTTCAGACTGAATTCAATTATTAGTTGATTTCAATGGAACTGCTGTGATCTGAGGATTTGCTCAGCCGGAGGTGAAGTGAATGTGTGACATCCTTTGTCATAATGTTAAACCTTAATGAACTTTGACATGTGGGCCACTTTCAAACTGTCTTGACAGTGCTGACCTTTTAAGGGAACAAAGAACCGGACTCTAATAGTCATTGTGTGCTGACAGAGCCTTACTTAGTTTCCATTTTGCTTTTAACAAAAGTAACCACAGCTAACCATAAGCCCGTGCGTGACCTATAAGTAAGTCACTGAGCATCCAGGTCCTGTTATTTTGGAAGGACATGCAAATGGATTTCACTATGGCACTTTCTGGAGGCTGAGCCACAGTCCACTGAACAATTACAGTGTGACGTGACATTTATGAGTCAGTTCTCCACCTGCTCTTCTGCAGACGTACAGCTGTTTAATTTCTAACCGCAAACTTGTCACTCTCTTCATATATAATGTTGTCTTGCTTTTAATTACTTGTTACTGATCACTACTGAAGCAGAGGACGTTTAAGCAGATTGCATCACTCCTGGTTCACATTTCTCTTGCATGGTTAGATGTTTTTTCCATTACAGATGCTTCCAGTATTCATTGTTGCAGCATGAACATTGACCATTGATTAGTTTGATCTCATTAATTCCAGTTCTTCCAAGGTCTAGTCCTTGCAGGAGGGGCGAAAACAAGGGTGCGGTGTTTATCTAACTGAGTCATTAGTGAGTGTAAATCTGTATGTTTGTGCATGTGTGTGTTTGTGTTGCACTCCCTAAACGAATGAGTATTTTAAGAAGTATCAAACAGAAACAGCCAGGTCTTGTGCCTTCTGGGAACCAGAAAGCAACTAACAGGTTTGCTTTGTATTCTGCCCTGCGTTCAGCTCAGACCATCTGGAGAATTAAGTCAATTAGAACGTGATTGAATGGAATTCAAATGAGAAAAACCACTTTATGAATCTGTTTTACACAAGTAAGCGACCACAAAGTAATGTAGTCTGTTTCAGCATTGCATGTATCTGTGTCTTAATTGAATTTTAAAGCAAGCCCAGCTCTTAAGTGGTCAAAATGTTAATGTGGCTTGGTCATAACTTGTCCAACAACCATTAGTGATTACTGTCGACATGCATGAGACCCATTGGTAGTCAGCCAGTCTGGGTTTTTAGAGAGCCAGAGGCATTAGTGCTCTTTCCCTCTCTTCCCAGTATGGGAAGGATGTTTGAGAAAGATTCCCTCTAACCTTGGTCTCAGACTAAGACCCCACTAAGGT
>OMLM01001383.1:3092-17828 GCA_900302695.1 Helostoma temminkii
TAATCTCAACAAAGCCCATTTTCTGTCACTTACAAATTTCAAAACGGAACAAAAGTCACAGCTGAAAACATTTATACAAGTGTTAAGCAGCGTCTCACTGCTGTGTTCTGATATTGAATTATGTGTTAGTTTTATTAATTTCAAAACCATTGCATTTAATATTAAGTTATAAATCTCAAGTCTGTAGCACCCACGCCTCCTTCCTTAAGCCACATCTCCCTTATCAATTGAACTCTCCCCATTACCAATTCCAATTAATACCAAGTTAGTTAAACGGCATTATTTTAGATTCCTATGTTTTGTTAGGAGAAGAGAAATGAGAGGTTGTGGATGCATTTATGACGCGAGTGAAAGTCAGTGTAACTTAATTTATTTATTCTGTTGCTCTAAGTTAACAATCTTTCTCTGTTAATATATAGACACAATCATCCATCAGTCATTTCATCCATCCATCCATCCATCCATCCATGGATCCTGTGTTTTATTGTGCGCTCCTCATCAGATGCTGAATGTGTCAGCATCTTAACTAGTGCAGAAGTTTCTTCATGGTCCTTCGAGACGGATATAACGTCGATGTCACATGTAACATGGATCCTTAGGCCCCTCTGCCAGAAGACCACAACAGGAGAAAGAAAGGCTGCAGCGGGAGAGAAACCCTCTAAAATACCTGCAAGACTACAGGACTGAACTTTATAGCAGGCCCTCAATACCTTTGAGGGAAACTGCCAGTTCTAGATCTGCAACAGAGGCATCAGAGAGTTCATCAGAGTTATGTTACGACAGGAGTAGTTAGAGTTACAGGGTATGGTAAGACAGTTAATTGGCGTTCAACAACTAGAACACAGTTATTCAGGATATTCAGAGAGTAAAAATGACAGACCACTAGAGGTGGCCCAGCAAGCGCAGTATGCTTGTAACCAGTCACTTTATTACATAGATAGATACATAGAACCTGTATCTGCTCTAAATACAGGAAAGGTATCCCAGTCTGTCCAAACACTTTCTGCACGGGGGCTTTGGTCTGTGAACATCATAAAAACACTGCAGTGGCCTATAGTAAACATAGCCCCAAGACACATCATCGGGAACCCTTAGCCTTATCAGCCAGGCACTAGTAAATACTCTGTCCCTTCATTAGCCTGATCAGCCCAAAGAACTGAACTTTCTATGCAAACATGAAATCCCTATTCAGATTCCACCAACTTATATGCCACCTAGTCAAATACCATTAGTTTCTTCTCCCCATGTGACGTCTCACCATGTGCAACCCCCAGTATCCTCCCAGAAAGTTGGTGGAAGTCAAACAAGTGTTGACCTTCACGGTCAGCTAGCTACTGCTACCCATGTATGGGCAGAAATGCATGTCAGCAGAAACTGAATTTGAATAACTTAGAACTGAATTTAAAATGTAGAACTGAATTTGAATCGCTTGACTTGAATAAGGATCAAATACAGTTTCAGAGCAAATTAATTCAATTTCATAACATTACATTCAGATTCAAATTAATTGGGATTCAGTTGTACAACTAATAAATTTAAATTCTAAATTAGTATTGTATAGTATTTGTGAACTAAGGAGTCCACAGGAAGTGGACAGGTATGGAATGTGTTCCAAACATCCTTTTGAGCTTCTCAAACACACCTGCCATATAAGGAATAACCAGGTTCTTCTGCTCACCCTGCACCTCACCCTGCTCTGCAGTTTCACTTACCTCTGTTAGTGGTTTACAGTGCATCTTCCTTTAACCGGCAGAATGGTGATAGTTTCATCCCTGCTGAGGGCTGTCAGAGCACTTCTCTCCAGCCTGGTGAGGGTGGATTGTGGTGGTTTTGCACTGGAAAGGCTTTTTAGCCATAACTCAGCTTCTGCTGCTGGAAGGTTGTTGTTCCGGATGGTGGATTCTGTGGCTATGATATAGTCCACAATACGAACCTGTTTGGGTGTGATGGCTTTGGCTAAAACCCCTCTCTCTGATTGAGTGAGTTCCTGTCTGAGAAACTCTTTACCCACTTGGTCTTGGTGTCCTCTGCTGTGGTCTCGTCACCCTTCTTTCTCCCAATGGGCTCCTCTGCTGTCCTGCTTCTTGGTTTGTCTCTCCTTGCTTTTGCAGTCCTGGGTCAGTTATAGTCACAACTGAATATGTGACTGCACATCATTACCAGGGCTTGTTTATGGGCAGTTAACAAACTGCTATGCAGGAGGAAAGAGCCCAGTGGAGCTTTTGTTCATGTTCTATAGAAGAGCTTTTCTGTCAAAAAATAAAATGATACACAGCATCAAAGTTATTACCCTCTATTGCACACATCAGGAAAAAAAGTGAGAAAGAAATGTTTGACGTCTCCAGTAGAAAATGGATCTTTTAGTAAAATTTGATTATATACAAAAGCAGAAAATACATTTAATACTGACTATAAATTTCTGAAAACATTAAGGAATGCACACTTAGTTTATTATGTGTTTAGTAAAGGTTAAAAACACAAAGACAACAATAGATACTGAGCAGCTCTAAACTCATGGTGGTAGAAGACTGCATGAGTCTACCTGCTAATGGCTGAATGCTGTGTCTGAAATACCCCCACTCACAATACAGTGCACTATATAGGGTGTTCATCATGTTTTAGTGGTGTCCAAATGTTGAGTGACAATTCTCATACACTATATAATGCACTGAACGTATCCGATAGTGCAACACTGGAAGTATTGAGTGGTCCCAACCTTTATCTGCTGCTCGCTATTGAGTGGACTCCTTAGTTCACAAATACTTTTCTATTTTATCAACATGACAGAATGGAAAACATTGTGCACTGATGACCACAACACCATCAGACTGTGTAGCACGAGAAGATCATGGTCAGAGCTGCATGGTGGTCACTGCCTATTGTTCTCTCCCTAGGTACTTCCCAAGTACTCAGCTAGTGATTGTGATACTAATACCAAATCAAGTGCTGACTCTGCACCCTTCACCAAATTCACTTGTGTCTGGTCCATCATTTAAACACACCAATTCTTTTTCCTCCATTAACTCTTCTATTACTTCTCCATTTACATCTTCTTGACCCCCCACACTGTGCTGTGTGCATTAACAGCTCACCAGATGATTTTCCCTCTCCAGTGGTCCAGGATCCTCTAGTTTTCTGTCATTTTTTGCAGGGTTGTAAAAATGTATTATTCCTTCTCTAATGAATACAGCACATCCCCTCCATTCCCACTGTCCCTGTCTTTGTGAATATTGGAACACCCATGAATAACAAAAGCCAAGTTTCCAGTATGCATATATCAAGTTGCTGTTTAACTTCTTGATGTACCCTTTGATTTCTTGGCCTTTTGCTATTAGACTCCTGGGATTCAACTTAAGTATTAACATTCTGGTATTAATTGAAACAGCTGACTGAGATCTGCATGTCATTTCTCCCAGGATAATTCTTTCATGTTCAAGAGTTTTGCTGTTTCACTATTACTTTTTGCTTGATCAGAGCAGCTGATAGCTTCTGCTAAGAAAAACACTAATGTGTCCATAGAGATTCCAGTTTGATCATTCTGCCCCAGTCCTGATCCTGGACTTGTTTCTTTGTGCTGGATCGAGTTCTCTTCTGTTTTCAGTATTGTAGATCTTCACTGCCTCTGCATATGTCACAGTTCTCTCAGATTCTAGCTGCTGGATTCACCTGCCTGTTTTCTGACTATGTACCCTCCATATGCTGCTGTGTGATTATCCTCACAGTTACAACCACTGCATCCCAGGGAACTGACTTAGCTAGTTGATTAGTGGTAATCTGAATTAACTTGGTTCCTGTCCAGTCAGAAACAAGGGGTGGTCCCTAACTGTTCCCTAATGTTTAAATGTTGCTGTTTTTCCTGAAATGTTAAAGTGTTTTCTCTTTTGCTGTTGTCTTTTGCACCTATGGGCCACAGTATATAATGGATATATTACACATTAATAAGTATGAAGTGATCAAAATAAATCAACACATTTAAGAACAACATTAAGAAAAACACTTCAAATATATTATAACACCACACATAAACTGCCACAACTTCAAAAATAAAATAAAATTCAGAAAAATAAACACCTAGGCTGAAACTGAATGACAATCACAACATAACACAACAAAATCTATTTTACTACACACAAAATGTTACAACTTTAAAACACACACTTTACAACATCAAGCAGGGGATCACGGTTATTTTGACTTTTTCCAGCTGCTGCCACAACCGCACAGTGTGGAGGTGCTGAGAGGAGGGGAGGTCACAGGCAAACCAAGCCCAGGTCCACAGTCTTCAGAGCAAGGGGCTGAAGTGCAGAGGCCTTGGTGCTGTTGCTGGCTGAGGATGAAAGAAAACCTACAGAGTAAGACACATTCTGAAGACTCTGAGGAATAGCAGCATATTAAAATCTACCAGATCTAATGCAGGACACATGTACACTGTCTTATATACACTAAACTAATGGGAGAACTTTATACAGATAAAGATGATCTAATACAATGTTTTTCCACATATGATCCACCATTAAAGCTTGAAGACTCCTAGTAAAACTGGTCTGTCTCTGTTGACTAAAGAGTAGTATTTACTCAAGCAACCAATGACACAAAGCATCATAGTTTCCCTGGTAAAAAGACTTCTAAACTTCTAAACAATTTATTAAGTCAAGTGGTGCCTCTTTAAGTAGAATTCACCTTTGAATTTAGTTGCTGGAGACCTTGTGGTCATTGTATTTTGTGTGTAGTAATTTTATTTTTTACATAATAAGCTTTAACTAGATACAACTGCAGAGTACAATTAAATGTACTCTAAATCACTGTGAGTTCTGCCACGTGAAAACAGGCCATTCACATTATTTAGAACATATTTTAAATTCTATTTCTGTTCATTTCTTAGTATTTCTATAATATCTGTAGCTCCTTCTGGTAGGCCATATACAGCCTTAATAACCTTCAGCAGTCACTGATTTGTAAACCTTCATAAACCAGGTAACCAGCCGAGTTTTAACATCCAATATAGATGATTAATGAAAGGCTAGTTCAGTATTTGGAGACCAAATATATTCAAATATTTGAATGGATTTAGGAAAGAGAGAACTAAACATGTTTAGAACATGACATCAGAAAATCCCAAATTAACTAGGAAAGATAGTAGATGATGGGGTAGCAGTAGCAGTAGCAGAAAATAGTTGTGTTCTTTACATAAAGGAAAAATCAAGTCAGTATTAAATGATATGGGAGAAAACTTCTTTTATGAGTTCACTGTACAGACTGCAGCTGTATTTTAACTGCTAGGTTTTATATACACGTTGATAACAAGGGTGACTCCCTGCAAGAATCTCTAAAAGGATGAACCACATCAGTGCACTGTGCATGCATCCATGGAGTAACTGCTGTACATTGTACAATGCATAATGTAGTGGCATGGCACCACCTGCTGGTGCCCAGTTGTAGTGCAGCACTGATGTGGAAGATAAAGAGGTCTTCTGCAGTGAGACTGATCTCAGCTCAGTGTGAAACAGACACAGTTTGAGCAGGGGGGCACTGGCTTGTATCAGTCTTCTAAAATGTCACTGCATTGTGATTGTAAATGTCTTTACTCTCAATTATATTTCACATCATTGTTCCTGACAGAAATAGTCATAAACTGATCCTAGGTCAGCTTGAGATCAAACTTTGATGCTGTGCATATGTGGATTTATTTCATAGATGCAATACTACATGTTAAGTCCTGCTTTCTGTCACACACACGCACTCATGAGTGTGTGTGTGACACTAAATAATTGGCTGCGTGTGACAGGAGGAACGTGACACAAGGCTGTTATGTGTCAGCCACATTTTCATAAGCAAGAAGGTCCTAACATACTGGTGAATACTGGCGATAATGGTGACTAATACAGCAAACCAGCAAATCTTGTGTTGGCTTTAGTTGTTGATACACTCACGGCACAAAAGTCAAATCAGGTTAGACTATGTCCAGCTTGTTGCAGCTTTCATCACAGCTTTGTCTCCTCAAGAACATGAAGGTCACTGAGTGATGAGTGACTATAATGATGAGATGCTGATTATGGAGTGGGCTCTCGACACAGTCTGTTGCAAATGGGCCTGGGTCAGTGTTGACGAGATGAATTAAGGAACACTATGGTGTAGACTAGGGGAGGGAAAAATTTAAGTCAGCGCTAAACAAGGTTTCAGAACCTCTGTTATCATACTAAAGCTGCTTATTTAGTATTAAGACACATGCTCAGTTTTCAGAATTTCAGCTCAGGTATTATAACCATTTTCTAGCCACAACAAACAAGACAAGGAATACGCTGATGATACCACAGTGACTGACATCCAAAGGTTTATTATTGAAGGTTGCAATATGTATCTTTACACTGAGGTGCTTGAGCTGTCTGATTTGAAATAATTTGTACTCTATAAGTCAAGTCAGAGGCAGAAAACTTGAGGTGAATGTGAGTGTAGAGACCAAACTTCACAAAAGTATGAATGTGACATTAAACCAACAAATGCGTATGTGGCTCCTTAAAATTCATTTGTTTTTTACTAAGAAGACATTCCTATACTTAAGGCATCGTGTTGTTCCCTGTGTGTCACTGAAGACAGCAAGGTGAGGGAGGCGTGTGTGTGGAAGCTGCTCTGCATGGTGCAGGAACTGCACAGGGAATGATCATTTAGGGAACTGGAATCAACCACTGGTCAGTACAATAAGAGGCTGAGGATGTGCCTGGTGGATCTTAATAGTTCAGATGCATAGGCAAGTACAGTATGTAAAAATGCTGTTTGTGTCACAGCTGCTATCTGTGCTTTTTTAAAAAGTGGGTCAGTCACACAGTCTCCCACTAGATGTAGCATGTTGGCATTGAACATGCCGTTGTTAACATTTAGCTTAAAGCACACTGAGCCTCATTGCAGCCTTACAGAACTACCTACCACAAACTTTTGACTGACTGATAGCAGGTGACGTTGTTCTATGTGAACCAAATTTTAACCTCTGTAATAAAGTGTGATTTCTTACTCATGAGACGACTCACTTTAAAACTGCTCTATTCAAACACCTGAGGAAGGTTAACAAAACATGCCTCACTTTTGGGTCCAGTTTGATTTTCTTTCAGCCTGCAGAGAAATGTGTGGCTGTGCTGTGCACACAGAGACGACTCAATACACTGATTTCCAGACCAATGTTTGAAGTTTCCTCCACTTATTTTCTATTATGTTAAAGGAAATGGAAGCATATTCAATAATAGTAGTGCAATCAGAGACATTGGTCCTGGTACATAATTAAGGATCTCAATCTGTGTGACACAAAGCAAACGTATTAGAGTTTATTCAGCTGTCTCACCTGATCAAACCCTTCTACACTGGCAATTACAACAAGGTCATGAACTCAAAAACAAACTAGAAATGAATCTATTTGTAAACAAGACATCAAGGTAGTTTAGATTCTTTCCATCCAAACAACATTATGTTTTTGAAGGAAATGTAATGCACTATATGGATTATTTTACAATGCAATAATGTTTTTTTAATGAATGAAGAACTACATCCATTAACAGAAAGCGAATTGCAAGAAGGCAGTTTAGTGGATGGAGTTATAAAGTATACAATGTCATGCCATGGATCCAGGGTCTGTATCAGAGATGGACATGGAGATCTACAGAGAAATACTTAGTGTTGTATTCTTTTTAAAAGACCTCCTCTAATGCAATAATTCCAGGCATGGCATGTTTAACCAGCAAGTCTTTTATTGGCCCACATTTTACCTGCCAAAGCTCCTCTCTATGAATCTGTCTAGTTCTGAATACCTGAAGGGCTGTGCAGAGCTCAGCTGAACGTATCTTAGAGTAGAAGAGCAATGTGAAACAGGTCGAGCAGAGATTGATTAACTGTCATGTTTGCATTTGCTTAAGTTCTACAGTGTAGTTTCAAATAAGTCTTTTAATGTCATTAAAAACCAAAAATCAAAAAGTAATGATTATGACGACAAGCTCTGGTTTTCACCGCCCCAGTTGGTACAGTCCACTAACCACGCCCACTGCAGGCACCTGTTCCTGGGACCATTTGACCTGTCCTGCTCCACTTAATCTATTCCAGAAATCGTGTAAGACCTCGACTAGCCCACCTGTGTATATACTGTGCTCTGCTTATGACCCTGACTCCACCTGAGGCCTTTATGTGTGTAGGTTGCCTGTTTAATCTTGTTTATTGCTCTGTAGTTGGTGAAAAGGAGAAGGATTGTGGATCGTGGGCTTTTGCTTTGATGAAAAGGACTTTTTAGTGACCTGGATGTGTCTTTGGGGTGTGAAGAGCAGTTTGTGGCTATCTGCAGTGAGGCTGTCTGATTCTCTGAATCTGTTGGGACGCTAACAAGTTAACAGGCAGGCAAAGGGTAGGTTGAGGGTAGTGTCAGCTTATATAGGGAGTGGAGCAGGAGGATTAAATTGAGTTGATCGAAGGCTGAACCAATTCAGCAGTGAGGAGTGAGAGGAAACAGGGACAACAGCAACCAGGAAGACAAGATAGAAAGCTGCCTCTAAAGCAGGAAGTGGGGCAGAACCATGGCAGATGGAGCAGATACACGATTGTTAACAGTGCAGATGTCCACTGCCTGCATCGTGGCTTGCATTCTACTTGCGCTGTGTCCATAAAGGCTGCGTGTGAATCAGGGAAGAAGCGAGGCTTCAATGTGAAATCAGCACTTTGTTTCTAATTCTGACAGGACTAAAAGTGCTAGTCTGCATGTTTATATAACACATGCTGTATGTCATAGCACGGCTCTTCAGATCATTAGAACCATAACGAAGAAAACATCTTGGCTTCCATAGCTGCAGTCACTTTAGTCAATCTAGACTCATAATATATCCCCCTCTCAAACAGTAAAGAACTGTCAGGTCCTCTGTAGTGATCCCTCTGTAATATTTTGTCTGTTGAGTTCACCTGGAAGGTTAAGTCTGTTCAGGTCATTCTGTTCTTTCAGTATCTTGCATTTAGTCAGCTGTGTTAGTTTGTTAGTAGGTTTTTGATCTGACTTGGTGTTTCTGTTTTTTTTAGACACAGTTCTGTACTCTTCCCTTTCCTGTCATTTATCCATGTCTTTTTGTCATTTTGCCACAGCTCTTCCCTTAGTTGAATTCTACGTAGCAGTTCTGTGAGTGAATGTGTGACAGAACCAAAGGTGCTTGCACGGTCGTAGTAGATGGAGAAGAGGAGACACAAGATAGGCTTAGAGAAGTGTCAAGGCTGCATGGTTCAGACACTTTCCATGTCGCTCAGTCACCTTAGTAAAGACTAAGAAAGATTGGTTGGTTCAGTGTTGAATGATGCAAAGGTTCAGGAGTATGAGGACGTAGGAGAAAAGGGTAGCACAACTTCATCACATGATTCTATAAATAAATTCTTTAAGAAAGCACATCAGAGCTACTTGGGTATTTGGAAGCATAGTTTCTATCTGAATAGCTTGAATATAGCCCCTCTTGTCTTTTCCTCTTACTGTCATGAGTTTGACAGCACAAGCCCTGAATATATAAAGATGTTGAGTTGCATTCAGTTATCACCATGCATTAACTAACAAGTGTAGCAGCAGCAGTCAGTGCTCTGAGGGTATACAGCTGCCTGATCCTCTGATTTGCTGTCCTAAGCTATAGTTCTGACTGTTGAAGCCAAGGCTGATAAGAAAGAAGTGAAGCATTCCACAAAAGACACTAGAGAAGACTTCATGTTTAGAATTAGTAACCAGAAGGACAAAGGTCTGCAAACCTTTACAGAGTAGTGGTTTTAACCAAAACCACTGTTTCACTTACCTTAATAAAATTCTTGTCCAAAACCATGAACCATAAATGAGTACATTCTGATTCATAAAGACTGATGGGAGCACAGCCTAAGATCATAAGTCTTTGACTCATGGTCCATCACTAAAAATTTCACTGATGTGTGTTGCAATAGCTTCAGTTCAGTTCTCTCTGCTGGTAAAAAGTGGACTATGTTTCCTTTCCTTCACATGTGTCGACCCATTAGAAAATAAAGACACAGTTAACTGTCCCAGCAGAACATTTGTTGAATAGCTTTTATGATGTGTTAAATCAGCTGAGTTAATAGCTCTGACATGGTTTGGTTACTATACTAACTGTAAGTAAAATTAGTAGTTGAACTTTGCTGCCCCATGCTAGATGTTACCCCTCGATTCCAGGCTTTATGCTAAGCTAAGCTAACCAGCTGCTGTATGTAGCTCCTTATTTACTGTAATGGCATGAGTGTGGTCTCTTAGAAAGAAAGCAGATTTCCAGATAAGTTGATCTGTCCCTTTAAGAAATACACACATTGCTTGTTTTCCTGATTGATTGATTCATAAGATATACCATTTTCCTGCTTAGTCTGGGGCCTGTAACATCTGCAGCTGTTGGTGATTATTGTCTTTGTTAATTAATCTTTTCCATGTGTTTTTCTTTAATTAATTAAAGCATCATTTTGCAACATCTACCTCCCATTACAATGTCCCAGAACAAAAGGAAACTAAATTGTTAAATCATCGGACTGACAATCCAAATCTAAAACAAAAGGGCAGCTAATTGTCACATTTGAGCATTTAGATACAGAATGTTGAAAAGTTTTGCTTGATAAATTAATTTTAAAGAAAATTAATGACAAAATCTGTAATTAAATTACTTTTTGTTCATCTGTTAGGTACCTGGTTTACATCTTTGGCCGACCACTGTCATTCAAACCTTGTAAGAGGAGCTAGAAAAAATTAGTGGGGATGAGGGACATCTGGGCTAATTTATAGAGCCGGCTGCCATCGCAGCCTGATGGACGGATGGATGGATGGATAGTTCACAACAAGCCAAATGTATCTTTTAGGCTGAGAGTGATAGAGACCAGAACACAAGAAGACTAAAATGACAATTAGATAAATGGGGGTAAGAAACGTTTACAAACCCATTTTCAGCTGATTTAAAGGAAAGAAGATAAAAAATAAATGAAATTGAAAATGTAATAAAATCGATCCACTATTTGTGCTGACTGAAGTATTGTTGTAAATTACAAAAGAATAAATAGTGGATTTCACATTGAAGTGGTTGATTAAAAACCACTTTGCAAAATACAACTAAATATAAAACTGAGTTCTGCCACATAAAAGAGACAACAGAGGTTAGGAGCGTGTTCAGAAGAAGATACAGTACAGTCTGTCTGTAATGTTAAATAAAATCAATCAGAGATTTTAGTTCAGGATAGTTAAGTAGCTCAGATATTTTCACAGTGGAAACTTGACCTGAACTTTAAGAATGTATCCAATTTGTCTAAAATAAAAACCGTTTTGTTTTGTTGAAGATGTCACGATGTGTCAGCTCTGGCACTGTGCCTGGTTTCTAAAGATCAGCCTGCATCCAAGCTGAAATTCCTCAGTCACTTCTATTGAACAGGGCTGTGATACTAACAGGGCTGCTGCTGAAAGCTGCAATAGACAGAAATCCCTGCAGGCCCTGTCACTGTAAATCATATCTGCTCCATGAGATGTTCTGTGCAGGGACTGTTAACCTTGGTGTGAAATACACTGAGGAATGTGTGATATCTCGCCACGTGGAGACTAAAGGTCGATGTATGCACACATTCTGTAACGGGCTTGATGTGAAAAGCGCTCTGTTCTTAACGTTGACTGTCATTAGCGTGTGCATTCTGCCAGGAGCTATTCAAAGCTAACGCGTTTAAAAAAAAGACCTAGGATTGACAGTTACAAAGTGCAGTAGGTGGTAGATTTTTTTAAGTCAAGATGTTTTCTCAGAGGTGTGAGCCCCTACTCATTTACTCTGTAGATGCATTCATTTATTAATTATCACAACAATTAGTTTGCAGGAGTTTAAGTATACTATTAGGTCATAAATCACACTACATACAGTATGGTGCTATTAATCTTACACACTATGGCCTGTGGCCTTTAATCCCTTAATCAAATTGTGATCAGCAGATGTGTCTTTAAAGCCCTTGGGGAAACTACCACTTTATCATCAATAAAAGTCCCAACCTCTAACTATGGAAATAATGAGGTCTTCTCAGTGTCTCCAGATGGGGTCAGCATTGCTCCACAGTGTTTTACTCTGCTCTCTCTGTTTTACTGTAGCCCTTATCTGGGACAGGGTGACATTAAAGGATCACGTAAAGGTTAAACACTTTTCTCACAGACGTTCCACACACAGTTCTTCACCATACAATTGAAATCCTCACACTAGAAGCTGCTACCAGCAGCTCCCTGATCAACATTACACAACAGCATAGGCAGAGTGCTGCAGTTCAGCTTTAGGTGCTATGGTCATTTTCATCACAGTAATAAATATCTCCAACGTGTTTAAACGTGAACTGCAGCTCAGAGACTTTTATGACAGAATGTTTCTGTCAGCATGCTAACCGCAAAAATGTGTTTCACCTCAAGCTGGTACTTCAGACTTATTGTGAAAGGACAGTTCTCGACTGTAATATGTGATTCTACAGTCGGACCTTTAGTGTGAAGGTTCAGCATTAACAACTGCAAACTTAAATATAACACATCTGTTTCTCTGTGATTAAGATGTGTCCACTGTCTCACCTGGTTCTTGCTCGCTGTCTTTCTGCTGACTCCACCCTGCTCTCTCTCTCTCTCTTTCTCTCTCTCTCTCTCTCTTCTCACCATGAGGCTATAACCAGACACTTTAAGTCACAGTACAATGTAGTACAGTTAAAACTATCAGAAATGCTGGACAACTGATTTGCTTGGGATTAGGCACAGATATGTCTGTGTTAGGTTCAGTAACCAAATGAGCATGATTAGGGTTTGTAAAAATTAACATGTGCCTTAAAATGACCTCTTCCTTCTCTGGCCATGTAATGATCGCTGCATCCACTACATGTTGTCAAACATTCATGTTGGTTGTCTTTTACTGCCGTTACAAATGTTATTCTGAACCTAATTGATCAATTTATTTATTTGATTTATGTATTTGATTTATATTTAGGCACAGCTACGGTTACTGTTGGCCTGGGAAGACGTGCTTCCCTAGACCCGCCCACAAAGTCTAACTAAACAATGGAGATCACTAGAGGAGTGTCAATTATATGAGTTCTCTCTGGCCTCTGTCTGATCCAGTGTGGTGGTGTTGTTGGTGGAGGTGTCAGACCAGCCACACATCCAGCAGCCATAACTGACTCTGCATTTCTTAGCCTTACTATAAAATAAACTAGACAAAAAACATAACATTTAATCTGACATTTTATTAAAACCAACAAACTAACTAAATATACATTAACCATATATAGTTGGGACAAGATTGTTACCTTTCACACTGAGAACTGGGTGTCAAGGGTGGAGTATGTCGTTATTCTAGTCTTGTTACTGAGGCAGCTACAAGGCTGCCAGGCTAAGTCAGCAGTCATCCTTAGCGATACCAGCTGCTGGGTTTACAAGCATGAACTGATGCTTGCTCTCTCTTTCTCTCTGTCTGCATCTACCTCAGATGTTCTCATTAAGGAACAAAAAAAGCACCCTGCAGCAGGAGCAGACAACCTTTCGTCTGCTTTAAACAATGGGTGTCAAATGAGAAAAGTGAGATCCGTGCACTCACTACACCTCTCCTTTAGCAAGTTAAAATGTGATCCTGAACTTTTCACTGTTATAATGAGGAGAGCAAAGACCAAACTGAAGTGACACATCTTGTCAGAAACCATATGTAGTCAAGTAGCATGACAGGACAACTCTGCACTGATGTCCCCTGTACAGTGACAAGGTGGGTCCAATCATTTACGATGCTGACCCAGCATCAAACCCTGTCAGTCTTCACATTGGTGTGAACATTTATATAAAATATAAAGACATTAGTGGCCAAAAATGCAAACAGTTAAGTCATAAAATTATTAAAGTGCACACAAATTTTCACATCACTTCCACACCAGCGATAGCCGGGGTCATTATGCTTTCGGGTTGTCGTCTTTACGTATGACACCCAATTCTTGTGAACACGATTTTCAAGGAACGCTTGGCAATTTGGCACAACTGTCAACTTAGACACGGACTGATGAACTGATTAGATTTTGGTGGTCAAAGGTCAAGGTCACACTGATTTTGCATTCATGAAGTTGTTGCCCATACTTGTAAATGTGATATGTAAAGAACGTTTGGAGGGAATTTCTTCAACTTTGGTACAGCTGTCCAGTTGGAGTCAGTGATGAACTAAATTGTTATTGGTGGCCAAAGGTCAAGGTTGTAGTGACCTCATCCAGCGATAAACTGCTTTTATTTTGGTGGCTACAGGTCAAAGGTCACACTCTCAACAGATGTGTAGTATTTCAGGCAATGTCACCACTTGAGGACACTACCCAGGTAGCCAAGTTAACTGGGCCAATTGCGGCTGAGTGTTGGCACATTCGGTTGTGTTCCGGCATTGGCATACCAAAGGTGAGCCAGCAGTGGCCCATAACCAGTTGCCAGATTTGGTAAGGGTTTTGGGGGTGTGGATCTGGGCTAGTTTTGGCTGAGGAATGGCAAATTTAACCACATTTGGGCCAACTATGGACCATGACCCAGATACCTCAACTGAGCCAATTTATATATATAATTTGTATTTGAGTGTTGGAGATGCGGCTTGTGGGCTTCTTACTAAAGTAAAAATTAAATAGGTCAAAAGTTAAAATAAAATAATAATAATAATAAAACCATGCTGTATTGATTATTGTTTGGACAGCTACTTTTAGCTAAATAAAGTAATCAGTTAATGAATACATATTTCA
>OMLM01001384.1:0-13249 GCA_900302695.1 Helostoma temminkii
AACATTTCCATGCATTGTCTTTCATGCGTTATGTTAATTTTTCACAAAACTGTGATGTTTCAAAGCATTACCTTAAGAGTGAATGTGTCTTCCATGCTTTACGCCAACATGTATTTTAGCCCGAAAGAGGTTAATTGGTTCCACTGTGACTGATGTTTGATAAAAACAGCCATTTTGAAGATAAATGCAAGGTAGATTGGTGAGAGAATGAATAGGGGACATGTGAGTGATGTTCTGCATTTACTGTCTAAGAAAATGTGTGTTCAAGGACCTTGACTGTTCTGAGGTGCACCAGCCAAAGAGACAGGCCTCTGTAGCAATTTGTACTATTCACACTACATTACACAAACAGCCATTGAGCTAAAGTACTCTGAAGAACCTATTTTTATTCAATTGTACCTGCGATATTGAAAAAGCTGCAACATTTCTGACATCGGATGCGTTATTTCAGGTTCAGATGCTTTTTAATGACAGGATGCAGTGGAATTTACTTTAAAATGATGCAGCGTGTTGTTCATGTCACTGGACAAGTTTGTGGCTGATTTCAGAATATGAAATGTTCCTGTGATCACAAGGTTCTTGTCATGACAGACTAAACCCAACATCACAGTGGCAGCAGAGCCAGCCAATATTAATGAAACCTCAGCGTGAGAGACAGAGCAAAAATGTGTGATGTTACTATGGCGTTAGTTTTATGCTTGTGATGAACCATCCAATTATCAGTCGATCTGAGAGTTTCCAGGGGATTGCGACAATTGTCAGTTGTAATTTTGTTGTAGCACAGATGATGAGAAATGTAACATAGCAACAAAATGGATGGCTTTACAGGACTGTGAGACACCAGGCCTATTTGTTGTCATGCTCTAATTAGATCTGACAAGCATGTCCACATTTAAGATTTCCATTTTTCCTGCCACTGCTTCTTTAGGAACAAAAAGTGACACAAACACAAATACACTTTTCCGTTCTTTAACATGCAACAAATCAGAGAAAAGATCCATTTGTTCTAAAACGTCTGGTAAAAAATCTCTCTATATAAATATATGAATAATATTAAGAATATGCTTTTGTGTTGCCATATTGTGGTATTGGTTTAATTTAATCTTTTATCTGCTCTATACCCCTAAACGTCTTCTGCACAGATTGGCTGAGCCCTTTTATTGTTTTTCTTTGACTATGGGGTTTTAAATGTGAGAAAACAGTGAATAGCTAAAATTTAAAATTTAGTCTGCAAATCTAGGACGGGAAAACATTAAAGATGGTAAACACACCCCCATAGTACTACTTCCTCTTTAATATCACAGGACTAGAGTGAGGAAATGAATTTAATCTCTCCTTCTCTCCTTCCCTAAACCATTATTAGGATTTCATAAAGAAATCAGCACAGTCTGTCAGTCAGCCCCAGTAGTGGTGACTCTCCAGTCTCTGGATGATTCTGCACCTCAGGATCTATAAGTGAGTCAACCTTGGTTTGTTGTTGGCACAGTACATGAACAGCTACACTTTCTCTGCTGGCATGGCAGGAGAAAATCTTCTACTTCCTCCAGTTTATGTTTTTATATATTGAATTTTAATCCTATTGGTTCTAGAAGCATGTTTTATTTTCCCACTGCTTTACCTTCTGTTGCCCTATTCTAATTTATGTTATCCAGGGTAAAATCTAAACTATAATTCTGCTTTTGCATGCTGTTTTATTTGTCCGTGGTACTAAACTTGAATTTATAGTGGAAAGCAAACAGTAATTTGTTCAAATGCAGTCTAGTGCTTCACATCTTAAGTCTGTCCAGTGACTTTTGTTTTTTAGCTTGGCTCTCAAACTGAGCTCATGATTTAGAGGTGATTTGGGCAAACAAGCCACAAGGGGGCAATGGCACATCTGCAGTTTGCTTTTATTCATGGACTGGTTTCAGTGGTGGGTTTCAGTTTCGTACATTGCACTGTGATCGATAGCCATCCTACTGTATGTGTGTTGGAGAGTTGCAGACATACACCCTGAGGTAAGACTGTGTTTTAGACATGGAGAAATTTGAACACTTGGACAGAGAATCATCAGATCCACCCACACATGCAGAATTAAACGACAAAGATTATTCTTTCTGGGCACTCACCGTACTTATCCTTGCCTGACCCAGGCTTATTAAAAAGGAGAATAGGGGGAAATTAAGTATTTAAAAAACAAAACAAACATTTTTGAAAAAAGAAAGTAATATAAAACCAGATAATTATATTGTCAGTGGCAACTATTTTTTATCTTAAGAGGAACTCTGCTCAACTTCATTAGAAACTTATTGTGTGATTTACATTCACATCAAAGTGTTTCCTAACAGTTAAATATTAAATGATTAAAATGCGTCATATACATTTGTCCTGTTTTTAAACCAGTAAATGCAAGACTTATTTTAAAAGTTTTTATAAATGGCCTGATGCAATAACTGATTTACTTTCATAATGTCTTTTTTTACTCACATACCTGTCTTCTTTTTCTATACGCAATGTATGTGGATAGCTTTAGACACTTTCAAGCAAGTGTGCTATTCTAGCAAACTGTGGTGTTCTTACAAGTAAAAGCTGTTAGACAACATGCTCTAATGTTTAGCATTGTTCTGATATGCAGGTCCCAGCTGATTTGTGCATAAAAAATGACGAACGTGTGCAAGCATGCATGCCCTGTGTGAATATCCAGTACATGCTGTCAAGCGTGTCGTTTCTACTGCATCTCAGCTATGCATGTTGTCCCCCTTTAGCGCCTGTGCTCATTCAACTGAGTAAATGAATGTATGGCACGGCAGGGTACCTACTATATACAGTTGCAATAGAACGTAATGCCACTGTTTTCTGGTTTTCTGTATAAATTGGTCATGAAATTTGATCTGATCTTCACCAAAGTCATGAATATTGACAAACACAATATTCCTGTCAGGGTGATGTACACACCTTTCTTACTTTGTGGTGGAGGGAACATCATGATTTGGTGCTCCTCTGCTGCCTCTGGACCTGCCAACTTGCCCTTGTGAAGCAAGAAACTTATTTCCAAGTTTTTTAATGTATCCAACAGGATAATGTCATGGTGAGTATCTGCAAGCAAAAGTTAGTAGAAGCTGGGTGATGCAGCAGGACAATGACCCTAAACATCAAAGTAAATCTACTGCAGAATGGCTTCAGAGACTTAAAATCTGCCTTTCAGAGCGGCCCAGACGTCAAACCAATAGAGATACTGTGGAATGACCTCAAGAGAGAAGTTCACACCAGATGTTCTTAGTACATTCTGAGGTGAAGCAGTTCTTTAGGTGAGAATGGTTCAAAATTTCTACTGGATGTTGTGCAGGTCTAATCCAGTGAGGTCCTCCTGGAACAACCTGATTGCTTAAGGTTATTACTGCTAAAGGTGATTTAAAAACAACATTACTTTTTCCACCATCACTCTGTATATTTTGTGTTCCATGAAAGATGCATTTGTTGGTATTTGTGACTTTGGTGAAGATCAGATTACATTTCGTGACCAATTTGTGCAGAAAACCATGAATTGCAAACAGTGTCATTACTTTTTCTTAAGACTGTACCTGACCTGACATATGCTGAAACTGAGTTTCTGAAAATATTCTATTCTGCTTGAATTGTACCTCATTATGTTAGATGTACCTAGTAGCAACTGCATGTAATGCACGATTAATGTATGAGTATGCATGCAACATCAAAAGCAGCAGATCAGCTCGGTGTCTGCGTTACTTGTGTCCACAGTCTTCTCCATTTGGTTTCATTGTTGTCTGTGTTGTAGCCTTTGTGATGCAATAAAGTCATGCTCTTTATGGTGGTAGCACAGCTACTTAGGCCACTGAGACCTCATTATAAACTGGTCAGTAAACATTAAAAAGTTCCTTTTGGTTGCTGTTTCAAATCTCAAAAGTGTTTTACATATAAGTTCAGTGAGAAATACAATCAGATACATACAAGTAAATATCACCAGTGAATAAGTAATGAATCAACTGAAGCTTTTTTTTAAATAATCGCATAAGATTTTAAATAGGATCCCTTTAATGCCCTTTTTAAAGAACTGTGTAGCCAAAGGATTGCAATTAAAAAATAAAATTGTCAGTTTTGTTTGGTGGACAAAATTTGTAAAGGTGCCACTATATCTACACAACCTCAGTTATTTGACATTTCTTGTTAGTTTTAACATGCTGAGTACTTTAAGATGACAATGAGTGCACAGCCGACTCAAATAATTTCTACAGAAAGCCAGAACATGATCAAATACCCCTTCAGAATGTGTATGATTCTGACTGGTATATGGGCAAGTTTTACAGATATCAGAAATGTGGAATTTAGAGGTAGTGGTACTAGTAATAGTAGTAGCAGGAGGAGGAGTGGTACTGTAAGACTAGGTCAATATAGATCTGATAGGTGTGTAGGCAGAAGAGGTGTAAAATCATGTCAGACCACACAGCCCTTTGAAAACAAAACTACAAAATAACAACCTTTAAAATCGATTCTGTTTCTCACTGATGGCAACTGAAATAAGGTCAATATGAGGAAAACTAGTTTGCATTTGCAGCAACTTCTGCATAATCTGTTCTGTGAGTTGGGTGTCAGTTTCACAATGTAACAGAATGGGAGGTAGAGAATCAATAACCTGCCAGCGAGTGCGTAATCGAGACAGAGACTTTGCATATATCCAACAGAGAAAAGAGAGTAATTTCCTTTCTCTGGAACAAAGCACTCATCCCTAGAACATAGCTCAGTATTTAGGCAGAGAGCACAAAACATTTTACACTCCATAGCCTCTTTATTGAGGACACCTAGCTAATACCAAATTGGATCTTGTTGCCACCAAAACGGTTTGAATTCATCAAGTAATTGATTGCAAAGTAGTAAAAACACATCACAGGGATCCTGGTCTATTCTAACTTTTACTTTATTTTGTAATTCCAAGGGTACTGCTTTAGATTGAGACAGGGGTGCTGCATTGTCACACTATTGTTCTACTGTTAAAGTCTCTCAGCAGCTGTCATACAAAGTGACGTCTTATCTGCTACGTATACGTACACATGCATTTTAAACCTGCAGGATCTGATTTTTAGCCACGTGGGAGCGGTTATGATGATAAAACTGATAAATAGTTCTATAATGTGGAGATGGTAAGCTTGTTAGCAAACAGTTTCTTATTTGCACATCCAAGTAACAAAGTGACATTATCTTTCACTTGCAGACGTATTTTTTAATCCAGTAGTCCTCTCCATGTGTGTCCACCAATTCCTGAAGTATCTTTAGCTACTCAGTGCTTCACTTTTACAAAACATGTCTGTCAGTCATTTGGTAGCTAAACTGGTAGTGCATAATGGGTTTTCTCTAAAACTCCAAAAATGCATAATAAAGCTATAAAGCTAATGCATATTGAGCTATAAAGGACTAAAAGGATAAAGCATGGAGGGACTGCAGGTTCGGCTGATATTTCTCTCTATATTCATCACTATCACCTTGCCACACTTATATTGATTTATTTTTTTTCCATAACACAAAATGAATTGTCAAATGTTTAACTTGCACTAGTATAAAACTAAGAAAACAGCACAGTCACCACATTAAAAGGTGAAATTAGCAGCTTTCTGTCATTTTATTTGCTTAGTAATTACTGTGTTCATCCTGATGAATCATATTGCCAGCTGTCGAAATTTCTTCGGATTAATTTGTTGCTGACTACTTTATTGTATCAACTGATTCACAGCCACATGGCATTCACACAATGTTTTTTTTCCTTGGCATTCATCCCTATTTGTCAAATATCCAGTGTGGACACTACACGAAAATGGCTACGTCACCAGTCAAGAAACAAGTAACTGGGGAAACACACTTCATTTTTCACTAATGTTTGAACAGATCTAAAAATGGCACTTACATATTTAGCACTTAGCTTTCCTTCGCTTCCTTTACTTCTTTTATGTTGCTCCTCCTGGTGCTGCTAAGCTCTTAGCTACAGAATGATGAATTCACTGCTTCCTCCCCTTCACTCTTGCATCTTTTATAATGATTCTCAGGCAGCGTACAGCACCTGTGTTCTTGCATGCCTTCATAGATTTGGTTGAGAAAGTTTGCTGCAGGCGGCTGTGTGTGCAGCTGAGTACTAGTGTGTTCGTGTGCTATGGGAACCTCCAAACCTAACAGCCGCTGGAAGAGCCTTTTTAATGTATGGAATGCCATACGTTGTTGTTATTTATTTTTTTATGACTATTAGGTCAACTCAATTAGCGATGGTGCTCTGTGTTATATTTTTCAAACAAGCTCTGGTTGTCCAGAATGAACACAGAGTTTTTTTCTACCTCCACATCTGCAAGACTAGATTAATGAGCACCACGGCTTGACTCCACTCAAACTCAGTCCTGGGTTCATCTTGATGACTCCAAATAACTGGCCCTGCCATCACGATTCAAATATTTACTGTGATTATTGGGCTATTTGGATCTAATCTTCACCTGGACAGGGTTAATTCTCATATGCTTAACATACCTTCTTCCAATTCTTAGCTGAAAGACAGCATCGTGGGGTTTGTTGATCCATTCTGAGACTAGAAGAGTTGTTTGTTTGAAATGTTCGTCTGTACACCATTGTTGTACAGAGCTGATATTTACATACCTGGTCCCTCTGAGTTTGTGTGACCTGTCTGGATTTGTGCTTTGTCTATATTACATACCCATTCCTGGCCACTTTTGGTTGTTTGTTTCTGAATTGCCTGGAAACAGCACATCAACCATCACAGAACATTCAAGGTCACTTGAACCACGCATCTTCCCACTTTTACTTGAACAGCAACCAAACATTTTATCTCTGCATTATTTGTACTTAAGCTTTAGACACACAGGAATCTGGAGGAGCAATGTTTTTGTGTAAACACCAAGGTGTGCCAGATAAAGTGCTGTGCATGTGTGTGTGTGTGTGTGTGTGTGTGTGTGTGTGCGTATACTTATAAAGTGTGAGTCTTCTTGTTGCACCCTCAGGGGCTGATGGCTGAGTTGCTTGGGAGGGGAGCTGCAGTATTTACCACCTGCTATGAAACAAGCCTTCTGTGCAACTGTGATAGTGTCATATGGAGTGAAATGAAAGTGCTGCCTCTCCATATCAATGTGTCTTCTTTTTTAGAATAATATTTTCATGACATTCTTACTTTTATTAGATTGTGCGCAGGTATTAAGTTAGGAAGCAACCAGAAAGGACAGAATGGGGATGACAGGCCACACGTTCATTGTCGTGTTGTCATGTTCATTTCTGTCTGATCCATGAAATATTTCCACCCACAGATTGAGTAGTCTCAGCCTAAGTCCATTTTTCAATATTGCTTCATGTCAGCATCGTCTAAGCTATTTCTTTGTCTCTTCATATACGTCTTTCTTCAAACACACTTTCATGATTTCATTGTTTCAAGACCCTATTGCTTCCCTGTGGGAGAAAATTAGATTAACATATTTTTCTCCTTAACCAACATCTCGGCCGCCCATGGAGGAGGATTACTTTTCTTCAAACGATGAACAGTTAAATTTTTCTGCAGGCTACAGTATTCAGGGGCAAATCCTTGCCTTCCCCGCCTATTGTGCATGTACCTCTCTTGTGTTTTGTAAGGGTCTTGATGGCTGATGAAAAAGGTTGAATAAGTATATAAAAATTTTATGCTCCATGGGATTTGCAGGTTTCCCACTGGAGCTTTCAGCTGAGGCTAGAGTGGCCCCTCTTACTATGCAGAATGTCTCATTGTCTTTCTTCTATGCTGGATCATTTGTTCCTGTATAGTGACATCATTGTGTCTTTCAACTCTAATGCACCAGTTACTCAATATGGTTGCTGCCTTTAATGACGGCTGCAGCTGTTTCTAATGATCCACTTTGTTTGTTTTAAAAAACAAATTGGATCATGTCAATTTTTACATCTTGATTCTTTCAGTCAATTCAAAAGAATCTCCTGCGAGGAAAAAGGAGTGGTTTAGATTCCTGCTAAACACTAAGAACTGCAGCAAAATGCAGTGAAGCTGACAGAGAACAAGCTGTAAGTTTGGTGGTGAGTGTGATTCATTGGACTGTTGACCTTCCTTTAAGGGAGATGATGAACAACCTGGTTCCAGACCCCAGGCCTCAGGCCCTTCTCTCCCTCTCAGCTGTCTGCAGCTTCACCTTCAGCTCACATTCAATCACTCTGGCAGTCATCGGCTGATAAATACCCACCATATGGCTACCTTCCTCACCTCTTGCTCCATCCTCCAAAACAAACAACAACATGTCACTGCTATTGCAGTAGTGCTACCTAGTCCTCCCATAAGTGCCATATCCCTTCCAATGCCCCCCCTTTGCCTGTAATAGCCTGCATTACTGCAGCTAATGGAGGAGATGATGGACAAAGTGGTGCACTGTTGCCCTTGCTGAAGTACATTAGCTTGAAAATGCAATATTACTGGTATGTGTTATCTTTTTTTTAAAGCAGGCTTTAGAAATAAAACTTTTATCTAGACGTCTCTGGTATTTTTTTTTTACATCGAGTGTTATTTTATGTACAAATTTTATTGCACTGCCCACAAAAAGACCTTGTATTGTGCTGATAAACCTCTCATACTCATAACCTACAGACAAGCCTGACTGTTCTCCTTATCAAGACATGACCACAAGAATGCCCCAGGGCCTTACCAGTGTAAGACGGCTATATTTCTTTGTCTTTTATAAAGAAGTCTGCAGTGACCTGCACAGGCTTTCTCTTAAACCATGTAGAACAAGGTGTGAACTGCTGCTGGCATGTTTGAGGAAACGAGCAGAGGCAGTTAAAACAAGTCCTGATGCATTTCTGCCCAGCCTTAGGGTTGGCTTGAGTTTCATTTATCAGCACACAACAAAACAAAGAATTATTATAAAATGACAGATGGCTTTGCAGTTGGAAATTCTAGGAAAATGAGAAATATAAATACATTGAAATATGAAACTCATTTAAATTATTCGAAAGTTGTGAAATCTTTGATTGCAATTGTGATATCCATCATTAATAAATTGCTCCAGGATGTGTGCTCTGGTCAACCAGACTTGCACAGAGTGTTGTGTTGCTGCTATAATGGGACCACCCTGTGAGCAATTAGGTTTCTTAGGTTTCCTTGGATACACCCATTAATTATGATGCCCTAGTATGAATGAGCACATTATTCGGCAATGCTATGTAGCATTTTAACGTTGCTATTTAAATGCAAATTTTGACTTAATGACCCCAATTGAATTGAAATGAATAGTTTCAATTTCAATGTTTTTATGCCTTGTTATGTGCATGAAAACATTGAAATTGTTCCAGCATTGCATCATGGGCACTTATTTCAGTGCACAAACAAAAAATACAAGAGAATACCTTTATGTGTATTGTGGAGAACATGCCCTTAGTCATGGAAAATAGTTGAATTCATTAATATAAATACTTCCTTTGTGAATTTGCATGTGGAATTAATTCTGCGTTGAAATAATAGTGTTGCTAAACAATCCACACACAGTGCTATCAATAATTAGGTAAAACATAAAGATAAATGAGACTCGAAAACGGTGTTGAATAGTTCTGCCCTCAAAGAAATTCATAATGTCTCCTCTATGCCTGCCGTCACGGTGGATCCCATCGTGTGCTGCTGAGCACATGCCTCGACTGTAACCTTGCCTAACCCTCCACTCCCTGCAGGGTGCATGCTGGTCAGAGTGGGTTGTAATACGACTAATCAGACGATTTAACTTATATGTAAATTGCCCAGGCTTATGAATTTTTAAAAAGGTAATGTCAAAGACAAAAGAGGGCGGAATGAGGCAAGGTGAGGGAATGGTGAACTGTCAGAGATGTGAGCTCTAAATCTGATTACTCAGTGCTGCTGTGAAAAGTCAGTCTCTCACACACTAATGAAGTCATAGTATTAGTCTAATTAGTGATGCT
Source organism: Helostoma temminkii (assembly GCA_900302695.1). Lineage (NCBI taxonomy): Eukaryota > Metazoa > Chordata > Actinopteri > Anabantiformes > Helostomatidae > Helostoma > Helostoma temminkii. The sequence continues at coordinate 9,925 of OMLM01001384.1, forward strand.
GCTGTCAAAAGTGGTCATAGATATATCTCCAGAAGTGTATGTTTTAATTTTTACATTAATGTGACAGGCTTCTGTCACAGCTGTGAGACGCACAGTACATGATGATCTATCTCATTTTTAAAAATCTTTTTATAGTTTACATACATAGAAATGACCCAGTTGGAAGGAAAAGAGTAATTGTTGTGCCTTCAGGTGCGATGAAGCAACATCCATATATAGAAGGCAACAGATTAACAGTGACATACAGATTAACACTGTTGCTCAACTGAACTAACCATAATTACTGACCTGCATTCTGTACTACCCAAGGCTTCCTTTTAAGCAACACACACACACACACACACACACACACACACACACACACACAGACACACAGGGTGTACTGTTGTGGCTGCAGCAGAATGATTTCATGATTCAGGTCAACAAGAGGCCTCGGGCAGATAAACCAAAGTCTTTCTGTCTTTCACAACTTAATTTGCTAAGAATAATGGCTTAGATGTACAACAAGGCCATAGTGCTTCACAGGTTTGCAAAATATATTAACCTCAAGAGCTTGACTCAATCGCTGAATAATTAGCATCAGTAAAATTCTCTTTGTCAGGCATAGCAACTAGATATGAAAGTTTTTGATCACTTTGTTTCATAGATATATAGACAGCTTAAATATTCTCACAGTACACATGGACAGATATTATTCAGGTACACTCCAGTAGAACACCTGCAATCTGTGAATTTGCAAAACAATGTAGAGTATATATTTAATATATTATTCCATAAATTATATACTTTTTTCACTATTTAGTAACTTTTTACTTAGGAAAAAATATTTTTGTGTGATTGATTAGTAATGGGTGTGAAATTGATTGGTTGTTTTGACGATCAGTTGATAGTTTTTTGCTCATTTTTCATGCAAACAATAATTTCGTTCAAGCTTTCAAGTTGTGAGGATTGACTTTTTTATTTCTGATGTTAAATGTAATATATTTAATGTATAAGTTTTGGACTTTACACAGAGCAACTGATTCATCTGTTTTTTTAATGAATTGATTAATCAAAAATGAAAACAATCATTACTTGCATAACTGAAGTAGTTTCACTTTGAGAGAATAGAGCCATCTTTATCCAACCCCTATCATACAGCACGTCTCTACAACTATAATTTTACCTGCTTCATACTGTATGTGACTTTATGGTTATGTTTGATCAACTAAAAATACTCAGTTAAGGTTAGGGAAAGGTCATGGTCCGAGCAGTCACTTTGTCAGACAGTAAGGCTAAAACAACACATCAGTCTAATCGGTTATGTTGATTATGTAAATAAATAGATTTGTGTCCCATTCACACATTCACTTTATGACTGGGTTTGCACACTCAGGCTTGCTGAAAATATGTTTTTATCCTGAAAGAGTTTTTTAGAATTGTGGGATTCTTTAAACACAGTCTGAATAAAATGGTAGTCTGCACATTTTGTAAACTGAAATGTTAACAGCACAACTGCTATCCATGAATATCTCACCACAAAACTTCATAGGGCTCTCTGGCTGTGTCTGAAATCACTGCCTATTCATTCATTCACTACTCCCTATATAATGCAGTCCACTCAATAGTGAGCAGCAAATATAGATTTCTGACATCCGATAATCAACGTCATACTGCGTCATCACAGAAAACAGTTGGAGCCACATAGCAGAAATTTTTTCATCTTTAAATTGGGGAGCAGTGCTTTTTAGGGATTGTCATCAGAAAGTAGTGTATATGCCTTGCACACTGCTTTTAGTGTAGCATTGTGGGATACTTTCAGTGCACTATGTAAGGTACAACTCTAACTCACCACCACAAAATGGCGAACACCCTAAACGGTGCACTACTAGGGAGTGATTTTGGACACGGCCTCTGTCTTGTCTGCTGCTCCTTCTGTCTCGTAACAGCAGCATGAGTTTTTATTACAACGAGTTTTGTCTGATTACTGTTTGTTATCTGCGCCTAAGACCAGCATTGTGTCGTATTAGTTGTGTTTCAGACAAGAACTAAGTGGAAGACACCCTAAAGCTGATGTTAGCAAATGGTATGGCAACACTGCTTTCTTCTTTAAAGTTGTAAGCAAATCAGGTAGGCTTTTATTGTCATTTCAACCACATACAGTTCAGTACACAGTAAAACGAAACAACTTTCCTCCAGGACCAAGGTGCTATACACAGCAAACTAAAAACTATACCAAAGACAACATAAAGTGCACTTCTGCAAATGTGCAAACACAGTAACAGTTAGCTATAACACAACACAGTAACAATAATTACAACCAGTATACAGAACTGTGAGGTAGTGCAGATAAATGTTAGGATGTGCAAATATATTGTCCATGTGATAATAATATGTGTAAACAGTTGGTACTGGAATAGCAGAAGTTATTGTGCAAAGATTGCAATGGTGTTCATCTGAGTGAGTGAGTGAGTGAGTGAGTGGGTAAGTGAGTGAGTGAGTGAGTGAGTGAGTGGGTAAGTGAGTGAGTGAGTTGGATAGCTTGTGGGAAGAAACTGTCACACGCAGTCTGAATGTGAGGACGGGGATGTTCTGTACCTTTTTCCAGATGGCAGAAGAGTGAAGAGTGTGTGTCCAGCCACAGTGAGGGGCGCTTTGTGGATGCAATGTGCGGTGCAAATGTGACATGATAGCGGGAAGAGAGACCCTGATGTTCTTCTCAGCTGTCCTCACTATCTGCTGTAGGGTCTTGCGGTCTGAGATGGCACAGTTCCCAAACCAGACAGCGATGCAGCTGCTAAAGATGCTCCCAATAGTCCTGCTGTAGAACACTGTGAAAGTCGTTGGTGGAAGCTGGGCCTTTCTCAGCCTTCTCAGGAAGAAGAGCCACTGAGCTTTCTTGTTTAAGGAGCTGGTTTTGAGGGACCAGGTGACGTTCTGCATTAGGTGCTCTTGACGATCTCTACAGAGGAGCCGTTGATGTTCAGCAGAGTGGTCACTTCATGTCTTCCTAAAGAGACAACAACCATATCTTTTGTTTTATCAATATTCAGAAACAGGTTTGCTAGCCTCTGCACTTCTCCTCACAGTTTGTTTACACTATGTAGGTTTACATGGCTGCAAATTACATTAAATATGACCCGGATCTTGCTCCCCAGTAAGGCACAAAATAATAAACACTTTAATTAGTCCTTACCATGCATAATCTTGCAACAAGTGATCGATGCAGTAGCTTTTCTATTGCTAAGTTAACCAATGAATTAATCAACTAATCATAAAAGAACCAATACATTCATTAGAAAAAGTCTTGTCCAACATTGGTTTCAGGTGTATATATATATATATA